>JAAKBH010001075.1:0-55836 GCA_019776075.1 Amaranthus palmeri
ATATATATATCAAGATATATATATATACTCTATATTATACTATAACCTATATATATATATATATATATATATCTATAATTTTTTTCTATATATTATATATATATTATATATATATATATATATCTATTTTATATATATATATATATATATATATATATATAAAATATCTATATATATATATAACATATTATCTATATATCCTATATATATAATAATATATATCTACTAAATCTATATATATACCTATATGTACCTACTGTTAATATCTATATATAATAATGTATATTATATATCTATATCACCATATATATACTATATATCTATTTATAAATTATATATATATATACTATTCTATATATCTATAATATATATATATTATTATATATATTAATCTATATATATATATATCTATATATATATTATATATATATATATAAATTTATATCCTATATATAATTTTTAATATATATAAAATATATATATATCTATCTCTATATATTATATATCATATTATTCTTCTTTCTCTTCATCACTAGTGTGATGTAATAGATGTATTGAATTCATTCTTGGGACAATAAATAAAAGCAGTACATTTTCTATTTAGCTTGCTGTTCTTCATTCTGATATTTGGGTCAGCAAGTGCATGAATCACACACCTTTACCACCACATAAAACAGATAAATAGAGGATCAGTAAGTTTGTTTGTCATTTGTAAAGTGTAAACAATAAATTAAATCTACCGAGTGCTTGACTTGTTGATGTTTCTTGAAATAATTTCAAGGGGGAGACTAGAGTAGGGATGGGATGGTAATGGGTATTTTCAATTTGAAGTTGTATAATGATGATGGTGATCGATAATATATTATTATCATTAGTCAACGAATATAGTTTTATGACAATCTCAACACGATCCAAAAATACAAATCCGGATATGGCTCTTGAATGATTAGACCCGTAGATCCAAATCCGGATTCGGGTCCTGGTCTTTTAAAACGGATCTAGATCCGGGTCCACCTGAACCCGGTCCAGATCCGACCCGTTGCCATCCCTACTACATGATGAGGCAAATACTAAATATAGAGTAGAGCTGCTCATGGGCAAGCTACTCGCCAAGCTCGACTCACCCGACTAGAAAAACAAACGAGCTTAAATAAGGTTTTTTAAAAAAATTAATATTTGCCCACCAAGATAAATGGGCGGGTAACAACACCAAAAAATTACCCGCGGGTATTATCGCTCGCCCGCTTAGATTAATATATTAAATAATAATTCTATTGCTTTAATGTTTTAATTGTCTATTAAATGCTATACAGTTTTTGGAAGAAGGAACGATTTTATTGATAACAGTTTTTTGTGAAAGACAGTTTCACCAAAAGGCGCATTAGATATATGAGCTTAATAGTCCAATTAATACAAATTAAAGAGAAAATAAGAATGTAAACTTCTTATTCTCAAAAAAAAAAGAATGTAAACTTCTTATTTTGAAGTCATATCTTTGAGAGACGGTCTCTCACAAAAATATCTATACATTGAGTCGAAACAAAGCTAATACAAGACAAAGGCAAAGAGCCTCTAAACTAAAGCAACCTTAATTAAGTACAAATGGAAATGGGTTATGCTCCTTCAAACAAAGACTTATATAAGTGAGCAGATTTTGAATAAGCCTATAAAACGAAACTTCATACTACTCCTCAACTCTTTCTAGTCTATTTAACTGTGCCAATCTAAAACGACCAAATACTGTCATTCTTAGCCTTCGACACAACTTGTTACCATTTAGACAGGAATCATCATTAATAATGCCTGCTTGCTTCAATATATCTCTAGTTTTCAACTTGTTAAGCACAACTAACTCGAAAATGAATTTGAATTTTGGGATAAATGCTCTGTGACATACAAGTCTACTCCATATCACCTTAGAGTGTGATCCCATAACCTCCTTATAAACTTCATTGATTACATACCTTCTTGGGTGATAATTTGGATCGACTGATTACCATTAAGACATTGGTAGATAGTTTAAAACGAGGGGAACTCACCTTTAATTTACAAAACAACATCAAGGCATTTGCAAAGCCTAGCTGATTTGATTTTGTTGAATTGCTTCTTGGGTATACAATCTTCACAAAGTGTATACAATCTTCACAAAGTGAGAGGGAAACCCCAGAGAAACAAGCATATTGAAAGGAGCGGTAGAACCTCACTCATGGATCATAAATTAAGGTTTAAGTGAAGGTTTGTGTTGTGTCGATGTATAAGAACCTAATAAAAAATATCAATGCAAATACAAATTACAAATGGGAATTTGTATTTATCCACTTGTTGATGACAAAAATAAAACTTACAAGCACTAAAAACAAATTTGAAGATTGTTTTATAAAGACAACCGTTACCCGGAAGTTTGATACTTGTTGTAAGCGTGTGATTACTTTCCTTTGTGATATTTTCGCACAAAGGTACTTGCGTTTGATCTTGGAAATTCACAACGAGATACAAACAACAAAACACACCCTTAACACTTGAGGTATGTCACTTAACAACAAGTGTTTAAAGAATTATATGATTTGAAAGTTCTTAACAAAAGTGAATTACTCTCTTGGTAAGAACACAAGTAATTGAGAAGAGTAAGAATGAGAATTCCGAAATTTGGTGTGTCTTACACTCTTCAGCAAGCCTCTATTTATACTATGAGTAAACCAAAGAGTCATGACACAGTAATCACCATTGCTGACCACTATTGATGGCCTCCAATCAATACCATTAAACCATAGCATTCATGAGCATTATTCTCCACATTATTCCTTTGTAAAATCAGGATTGATATGGGATGAATGAAAAAATCCAATACAATTACTCAAAGGATGTGTAAAGACTCAACAGTCATATTAGTGGAAAAGGCCGAGTTAGCTTTTCGCTACACTCCCAGGAAGGTCGACTCGACTTTACCTGCTAGACAAAATGTGTTTCAGAAGGTCTTCTGAGAATCCGTCTATAGCAAATACGGCTCTCTCAACAGCCCAACCTAATGATTTTAAATTTAAAAATAAGGTTGATGACTAATCAGTTGCTTATTTTACAAAATGGGTTGGCCTATATTTACCCGTTTATACTATAGACGGTCTATAGCAAGAATTTGTGAATTTGTTTCCAGTACCTAAAGCCGAGTCGGCTTTAGGCCCAATTTCAAATTTTGTTTTG
The DNA here is from genome assembly GCA_019776075.1 of Amaranthus palmeri. Lineage (NCBI taxonomy): Eukaryota > Viridiplantae > Streptophyta > Magnoliopsida > Caryophyllales > Amaranthaceae > Amaranthus > Amaranthus palmeri. The sequence continues at coordinate 3,199 of JAAKBH010001075.1, forward strand.
TCCTATCATTTGAATTGTCCCAATACTTTAGTAGTACTTGGTGATTATAAACATAAGAATATTAGACACTAAATGTTCAACAATCCTCCCCCATTCAGGGTATAATAAAACTCTTTCTTAATTACAAAATAAATTTTATAATTCCATTTCATGCTTCAATGCTATTATCCCCACGGATTGAATTAACGCATAGTACAACACACTTCATAAGTGATCAACCCAAAATTGATATCCATTCGGATTTGAATCAAATAACCCTTCCAACCACTTGAAGATGAAGTACACACAAAACCAATGACACAAAGTCATTAACCTGACACATTATAAGGCAGTGTCCGTGTCTTATTCATAAGTTTATCATAATCCGTATGCCAATCTTGACTACTTGAAGCATCCCGACTTCAAAGTTAATTATATAGTTAGGTTCTCATTACGTATAAAACATTTCCCCACGAAATAGATACAACACCAAAAGCTCTTCAGCTCTTGACCTTGAGAATTTTCAATGGACGACTACGTTGTTCATCATGGTCCAAAGCAACGATGGGTCATTAGAACGTATTGCTTACAAATATGAAAAGGACTTTTACCACATTGAATTCAAGACATGGTGTTACTCATGTGTGAATTGGGCTTTTCCAAATGACTTTTATTAACATAAATCGATTTCAATCAACGCTTGTTCAATTGAATCCCTACTCATGACTTTCATAAACTAATCTGCCCCAATGAACTAAGTGTTCACATCGCCAAACGTTACAACCCCATTAGTGGTAAGTCCTTATATTAGGCTATGCCTGAGAGCAATATGACGAGAATTACCATTATACACTTGACTATAATCCCTACTTAAAGTAGTCATGCAATCTGCATGAAATGCCACTAATGAAATTGGCTTAGATAACAAAGGTATCTCAAACATAAGATTCCTTAAGCACTCAGCTTCACTAGATGCTGAAGTAAGAGCTATGAACTCCGCTGACATAGTAAAAACATTTATACATGTTTGTTTCTTAGATGACCATGAGATGGCACTTCCCCTATAAACAAACACCCAACAACTTGTAGATTAGTTATTCTCTTCATTAGTGATCCAACTTGTATCGAAATAACCTTCCAAAATAGAACATTCACCGCTATATGCAACAAGTATTTTAATACTCTCCTAATCGCCATCCAATGGTGGGGACCTGGGTTGCTTGTAAAGCTACTAAGTATACCAACCGTAAAAGCTATGGATGGCCTTGTACGGGTAATGGCATACATCAAAGATCCAATTAGCTTTAAATACTTCGATTGATAAATTGGTTGACCTGTATATGTTTAGTAAATTTCATACCAGGTTCTATGGGAGTACAGACCGGTGCCTTATCAAGCATGCTAAACCGCTTAAGTATCTTCTCAACATAGTGAGATTGCCTTAGTTTGATTCGGTTACATTGTCTCATGATTTTAATACCTAAGATCACATCGGCCTCCCCAAATCCTTCATCTAAAAGGACTTAGACAAAAATCTTTTGTCTCTTGTTTTTGTACTAAACTAGTACCAAAGATAAGCATGTCATCTACATATAGACAAATGATAACCCCATTACCATGGCTATCAAATTTTCTATAAACACACTTATTGGCTTGATTCAATTTGAATCCAAAGGACAAAATTGTTTCATCAAACTTTTGATTCCATTACTTAGGTGCTTGTTTAAGTCCATATAAGGATTTAACAGGTTTACATACCTTTTGCATTTGTCCTTCCAAAACAAACTGTTTAGATTGTTTCATATACACTCCTCATCTAATTTCCCATATAGAAATGCGGTTTTAACATCCATTTGATGTATTTTTAGATGAAATGGTAGCTAAGGCTACCAATAACTGAATAGTGGTTATTTTTGCAACCAATGAATATGTATTGAAATAATCGATACCAAGCTTTTGTCTAAAGCCTTGTGCCACTAAACGGGCCATAAACTTGTCAATAGTTCCATTAATCTTCAATTTCTTGCGAAAAATCCACTTGCAACCTATTGGTTTACAAGTAGAAGGAAGATCCACTAATACCCAAGTGTTATTTCCCATGATGGATTGCATCTTGTCATCAACAACCTCTTTCCAAAAAGCACTATCATGTGATTCCATAGCATCGCTATAAGTCATGGGTCACCTTCCACATTAAACAAATATGGAACATTAGAAGAAATTTCGCTTCTAGTCATTTCAACCAAATATACATCGAAATCCGGTCCAAACCTTTTTCCGTTGTCTCTTACTCCGTTAAGGAATACGATCAACAATTTGTTGTTCATGTATTTGTAGATTTTCTTCAACATCTTGAGGTGAAACTTGTTGACTATCATCAACATCTTCATTGGTATAAACTTGTAGATTTCTTTGTCTACTCATTGATGAAAAATTGATTTCATCAAAAATTGCATCTCTTGACTCAATGATCGAGTGAATCAACAAGTAGTCATTTCGTTCTATAACATAGAACCTATAAGTTTTGCTATGAATAACATAACCTATAAAAATACATTCTATCCCTTGTTCAGCGAGTTTTTTTCATTTGTTATCGGATAATCTTACAATGGCCCTAGAACCCCAAACCTTAAGATAGCTTGAGTTTGGTTTTCTTTAGTACCAAAGCTTATAAGGAATCTCCTTATTTGTTCTCATTGGAACCCGATTAAGAATATGACAAGTTGTCAAAATTGCTTCACCCCAAAATCCTCCACTCAAGCCCAAGTAGGATAACATGTAATTAACCATCTTCTTGTAGAGTATGGTTTTTCCTCTCCGCTACACCATTTGACTGTGGTGCGTATCCGGCGGTTTTTCATGATACATAATGAATTAAAATACTTTGGATTATAATATTCACCTACTTTATTGGTTTTTAACCTTTTAAGTTTACTATCAATTTGTATTTCTACTTCATTTTTGTAAATCTTATAGTAATTAAGAGCCTCATCTTTTGTATGTAAAAGATATACATAACAAAACTTGAAAAAATCATCAATAAAAGTTATGACGTATTTCTTATTTTCTAAAGAAGGTGTATTGTGAAAGTCACAAACATCACTATGAATCAATTCCAAAATTTTGGATTTCCATTCAACACTTTTAAATGGTGTCCTTGTGATCTTATTTAGCATGCACGTTTTGCAATTTTTAGAAATTTTAACACACATAGGAATCAAGTCATGTTTGGACACAAAAGCAATTCTATCAAAGTTAACATGTCCTAGTCTAACATGCCACAAATAATGCAAATCATGTTTTCCATTCATATGTAAAGTTTCAATATTACAAATAACATTCTTATTCAATTCCAAAGATAACTTAAACAAACTATTACATAAATAAACACGTCCTACAAACAAGTTATTTTTTTGAGATAATACACATATTGGATTCAAATAGTAAATTGTAGCGCCCAATTGATTCAAGATTGGACCCGAGACAAGATTTTTACTAATTTTCGGTGCATAATAAACATTCCTTAAAACTAAAAGATTCCTCGAAGTGAACAATAGCTCAACTTATCCTTTACCTTGGACCATGATAGGTGGGTTGTTTCCCATAAAGAGATGCTCCTCATTAACCACCTTATGAAAGGTTTTGAACCATTTTGTTGAGTTACATACATGTCTCAAAGTCCCCGCATCGATCCACCAAGACAAATGTGTCATCATGCACAACATCTAAGTTAGTATTCATTGAAGAAAAATTCAAAGAATTTTTATTCAAAATTTCATGATTACCTTGAGTAGAAAGGTCTTTGCTTGTAGAAGCTTGACCACTCCCTTTTGCCTTCTTTTGCTTATTCTTGAAAACAAAGCAATTGTTCTTTCAGTGTCCGAGCTTTCCACATTTCCAACATACCTTTTCACTGGTACTGTAGCTAGTGGCATTCCCCTTTGAAGAATAAACTTTCTTCCGCAACCCTTCCGTAACCATATTGATGGTATCAACATTAGGATTTTCATCCTTACAATTCTCTTGAATCCTTGTGCTAGACTCAACAACAATATGTTGTCCAAGATCGGAAAGTGAAATATCCTTTCTTTTATGCTTTAAATTATGTCTAACATTTCTCCAAGAGGGAGCATTTCTCTAAGAGGGAGACAACTTGTCTATAATGCTTGAAACAACTTGTGATTTGTGGTGAAATCGGTTATAAATAATAAGCAAAGTTAGGAAATGACATAACAACAAATCTATACAAAAAGAATTTATACATTATAGAAAAAATACAAATCAATTATATTTAACTTACAAGACAATTTTATTTACTCATGTTTATGGTTATCTACAAACTATTTAAGTTTATTACGCAAATAACAATGTTATATTACGATATCTTTAACAATTATTGCTTTTTCTTTAATATAAGTAATTAATTACATAGTTTTATAAATTTTATTTATATATTTTATACTAAAAACTTTATATATTTACAATACTAATCCAACTTATTTATAACATGTGCTCTTTTGAGAAACCTTTTTTGCAAAGACGACTCTCAAAAGTTCAGCCCAAATCTATATTTAGAGTTGTAACAATATATATTTACGATTGAACTTGGCTTTTGAGAGCCGCATTTATAAAAGAAGGTCTCAAGTAAAAATTTGTGTATTTATAATACTAATCCCAGTTATGCTTAATACACGTACTAGAGTCTAGACTATCACCATTTATCTTCAAAAAAAAAAAAAAAATACACGTACTAGAGTCTACACTATCACCATTTATACCTAATATTAGTATATTACAACAATATTATTTCAAAAAAAAAAAAAAAAGTATATTACAACAATATAATAATACCAAAAACGTTGTCGTAGATATCTACATAAAGTAATTTGTAACACAATTAATTTTAGAAATGCAGACAGTTTCCCTAGATTATCGGAAATTCGTATGAACCATCATCATCATCATCATCCTACCCAGTATATCCCGCTCATCCTATGAGCAGGGTCTGGGGACGGAAGGACGGCGGCAACTCATACCCGTGAAGGAGCGCACGGCCAAAAGGAGTCCCCCAGCTCCAAGATGATAAAGATAAAGATACGCACCTGTCTCGTGGAGTGAAAAAACACAAAAAGGTCCAAAGAAAGTAAAAGAAAAGAAAAACTTAAAACAAACTAAAAACAAAAACACACAGTAAACTAGGGCAAACATGAAAGCATGACGCCGCTAACGACTCTAAGAAGAAAAGCCGATGTATATATGATGCATAACCAAAAACAATAATTTTTCATCATTTTTTCTCCTGATCAATACTTCCATTAGCAAGACTTTGAAAAAACTACATCTAAAAAAAATGCAAAATTTAGGAGACACGGTATCATATTAAGATCATCTATATGGGTTGGCTCAAAAGCCAAAAATTGAAAATTAGAAATAGCTCAAAATTCAAAAATTTAAAAATAAAATTATAATTTTGACAATTTCAATTAAGACATTAAAGTGATCAATTTCAAGTTAACGTAATTCTTAAATAAATAAATTAAAATTAAAAAATTTTAATTTGGATGTAAAAGTGATAATTTTAACATCAAAGTGTTTAATTTTGAGTTCAAATTTATTTAATGATGCGGCTTATGTGCAAGAAAAAGTATAGTCAAGCAGGATTTTGTTTAGATCATCTAATTGCATATTTTTATAATATTAACTTTTATAATTTTTAAATGTGTATAGTACTAATAAAATTACACACTAAATTGTATAAAAAGTCAAATATAGCTAGTATAGTGAAACAGGAGAAATATTTTTCAAAAAATCAAAATAATATAAAATAAGATAGACAACTCAACATAAAAAAACATTATACTCCCTCAGTTTCCAAATGTTCTTCCCAAGGTTGTTAGGACCGGGATTCTATGTAGGATCGTTGAGAGAATAGGATCGAAATCGGTAGAATCGGATCGTAGGATCGTGTGATCCTACAAATATGTATTAAAATGCTTTAAATAACTAAGTTTCAATTGTCTTTGTTCTTTTTTAAAGTTTTAAGGTTTAAATTAACAATTATTTGACTTCAACTATTAAGTTTTTGTAAAAGAATACCTTTAATAATCATTTTCAAAATGGGAATCGAGAAAAACTTGAATTTTAGACATATTAATATAATTGTTTAGATATATCTATAAACATTAGTAAAATCAAGATTATATAAAATTTTTGTATGATTGAAATTACTCTTGTAGGATCGATCGTAAGATCGTAGGATTGTAGAATCGCGTTATGATCCTACCACTTAAATCCGGGAGCTATGTAGGATCGTACGATTCTACCAACATTAAGATCTTACCTACAATCCGGATCGGTCGCCTAATTTTGGATTGTAGGATCGTAGAATCGTTGGTTAGGATCGAGATTCTGATAACCATGGTTCTTCCCATAGTTTTTGCAAAGTTTTCAAAGTAAATTTTGAGACTAAAAATCTCTAAATACGCATCATAAAAAATTATAAAAAATATATAATAAAAAAGTATACATTAAAACGAATTTAACGAGATCTCACATGGATATATTTTGTCTTCTATATATGTCTTAAAAAAACTCAATCAAATTTCTCTTTCCAAAATAGAATATTCTTAATGGGATGAACATTAGGAAACGGAGAGAGTATATATTAGAGGTGTTCATTCAGGTCATCGGGTTGATTTCGGGTCAGGTGTTTCAGGTCGGTTCAAAATCGGGTTTTTTGTTCACATTGATTTTTACTTAATTGTAGATCTATTTTTAAGTCGGGTTAAATAGAGTTCGATTTTTAGTCGAGTGTCTATCACGTCTATTTTGAACCCTTCTAATATATATGCAAAGGACGGAGACGAAAGAGAGATGAAATGAGAAACTAAGTAGAAGGAAAAAAGGAAATGAACAAATATTTCCACGAGTAAAGGTGAAGGAGGCCTAAGCTATTCCCGAAACTCTTCTGTCCAGGTAATTACTCTAAACTTGATAAGCTATTTAAATTAATAAAATTAATTTCATAACGATAATTTTAGCTTATTCTTCTTAAAATGTAAGATAATTAATGTAGAGTTAAGGAATAAGTATTTCATTTCAAAGTATTGATTTCAATTATGAAATCATAAATGAAGAATCTGAGAATGACGAGGTTTGATTCTCAAATTCTCAACTTTAACTACTTTAAAAACAATGGTGGAATTTGATTTAAATTCAAATTTAAAAATTATAATTTATTTGCCAAACAATAAATTTGAAACCTGTTTCAAATTTTCAAATGAAATTATCGTTTCCAAACATGGTATAAGAAAATTTGTAAATCATAATACTCTGATAAACTATTTATCATTAACTCAAAATACTCTAATAATATTTAATTTAGTATACCCCCAGCCAATATGGGGATACTTATCCTTATATACTATGCACATTATATTTAACCGGTAATTTTGGGTATTTTGATCAATCAATTGTTGGAATATACAAGGTTAAGTATCCCATTACTTCGGTGTTTTGAGAGTATTATTTATATTCTATATAATTAGCCACATGTAATGTAATTATAACAAATTATTATAATAATTATAATTAATTGATGTAACAGGAAAAAGTGTGGTTAATGAACAAACAATTACTACAGGGTGTAGTTGAATCTTTATTCAAAGGTAGAGATGGAGATGATAAAGTGTGTAATATTGTTGATTTGGGATGTGGTGTGGGTCCAGTTCCATCAGCTTTGGTATCAATGGTAATCAATATTATTCAAGCAAAACTTTAGGAAATGAAATGTGGTGTATTTAAATGCTAGATTTACGTGAATGATTTACCTTCAAATGATTTCAGTACATTGTTTAAAGATTTGATGAGTTCCAAATGAATTCAAACTAAATATGAAGGTAATCCCTTGTGCTTCTTGATGGGTGTTCCTGGATCTTATTATGATAGACTTTTTCATCATAATACTTTGGACTTTGTTCATGCTAATTATGCTCTCTACTGGTTATCTCAGGTATTTTTTTCTTAGATTTATCTATTTTATCAATTATTTTATTTTCATAAATATTAAATGATATAGTCTATCATTATGAAACGTGTCTCATAAAAGTTGAAGGTAAAAGACACTCTTAGTACCCCTCACAAGGCAGGGTCTAGATAGGGATCTTTATTTTTTTTGAAAGATGCGCACAAATCATACCCGTTTCCCCAAGGAAAAAATATAAAGGTTAAATAACTTAAACTCCAATAATACAAATTAGTATAGTAGATGAGTTTTTTTGTTTTAAGTCGTCTTGTCACTAAGATACGGTGTCTCACAAGAGTAGCTTATTTTATTTTGTAGATTTGTAATTAAGGTTTGGTTATGATTTTCACTATTGAGTTGAGACGAGGAAATGAAAATTTTTAGTGTGAAATGTGTCTTAAAGACGAAATATTTATGTCTTTGTTTAATGGCTAATGATGATAGAATGAGGATTGGTCGAAATAGAATATAAAATATATACAAAATTTTATCTTACCTTATTTAGCTATTTTTCTATACTTTGCTTTTATTAATATTAAAAATATCATTTCGCATAACTATAAACACCAAATACGAATGCCACCTCTCTCCTCCAAAGTATTTTTTTTATGGGGCTTTAGTTTCCCGAATTCCAAATTTCCATTCCATAGCCTTTTCAAAGTTTCATTACCTCTCCACAAAGAATAGAATCTTCAATCTCAACTCTCAAAGTCTCGCTCATTTTCACCTAAGTCTTTAGAAACAAAAATTATCCAATTTACACTAAAACTGTACAACAAATTTAGCTTTTTGCGACATTGGATTTAATGGTATTAAAAAATGCCATTGATTTATATTTTTAGTGTAATAATTATTGATTTTATTTTTAGCTCTACCATAAAGTGATTTAACAACACTTAATTTTGTCTTTAGTGGCATATACAATTGTCCTAACAGTCTGTAGTGACATTTGTGAGAAATGTCACTAGATCCTATTTCGCTAAAAGCTTTAGTGTGACTTTTTAATATGCTGCTAAAGAGTCTAATATATGTCACTAAATCCTCTATATACACTATAAGAAATTGGAAATATCGACATTTAAATTAAATGTCACAAAATATTTCCCACTAAAAGTAAATTATATTGTAATGTGATAAGGAATCAACGCAAAAAAAAAAAAAAGAAAAATAAATTAATTGATGTACACATAATGTGAAATATCTTTTAGCATAGATATCCTGATACAATAGATTTTTGCTAGCTAGAATTATGGATGTACAACATTTCATACCTCACTCTTAGTATTTAGCTAGAATTGCTAGAGGGTGTACTTGAATCTTTATTCAAAGTTAGAGATGGAGATGAAGATAAAGTGTGTAATATTGTTGATTTGGGATGTGGTGTGGGCCAGGTTCCATCAGCTTTGGTATCAATGGAAATCAATATTATTCAAGCAAAACTTAAGGAAATGGAATGTAATGTATTTAAATGCCATATTTACATGAATGATTTACCTTCAAATGATTTCAGTACATTGTTCAAGGATTTGATGAGTTTAAAAGGATTACAAACTAAATATGAAGGTAATCCATTGTGCTTCTTGATGGGTGTTCTTGGATCTTATTATGATGGACTTTTTCATCATAATACTTTGGATCTTGTTCATGTTAATTATGCTCTCCACTGATTACCTCAGGTATTTTTTTGTTGGACTTTCTATTTTATTAATAATTTTATTTTTCATAGATTTTAAATGAATTGTGAGACGCGCCTTATATACGGGTAACGTGTTAGCCTAAATTCCAATAATACAAATTAGTAGTATATGGACTCCTTATTTTGAGATCGTTTTCTTACCAAAAGACAGTACCTCACAAGAGTGACTCATTTTATTTTGTAATAAATTAAGTTTTTGTTTATCATTTTTACTATTTAGTTGTTAAGAGGGAATGGAAATTGTAAGGGTTAAGATATTTTTAAATTTTTAAAGTTGCTTAAATTTATGTAAAAATTAAAACAAGATTATTTTTTTTACTTCATATTATAGAAAGTTTAATGTAATTTCGAAAATGTTTAACTCAAAAAAAAAACTTTGCAATAAAGTTTTATTTCAAAACAAATAATTTACTTATTGCGTTATTAGAACTTTAGAAGAAACGGTGGAAGAGAACAATACATGATGTCACAAATTCTTACTTGAGGCCCTTTTTTGTAAAGACGGCTTTTAAAAGCCCAGTTCAATTCTAAATATATAATGTTACAACTCTAAATATAGATTTGAGCTGAACTTTTAAGAGTCGTCTTTACAAAAGACGGTTTCTCAAGATAGCACCTCTACATGCTGTTGGTATATCAAAGTTACTAAAATTGCTAGAAATTAGGTGGCAGAAGTAAAAGTCAATATTTTTATTCTGTAACTAACTTGTAAGAGGTAAACATCAATTTATGTAGTAATTGGAAGTTAGGTCGTTTACTCCGTTTATACCAACTATGTTTTTTATGCTTATTCTTTTTATTGTTTTATTGTTTTCAATTTGATTACCTCTTTCAAAAAAAAAAAAATTATGGTGATTATGTGTGACTTAAGGTCCTTTGATTATGTGTAAATGAGGTGGTTTATAACTAAGGGCAAAATGGTCTTTATGGCCATTTTGCGGGTTTCTTGAAATAAGCCTTAAGATATTCTTGTAAGTGTTATGTCCTATAAATTGTAAACAGGACTAACACATAGTGATTTTATGATAGCTTTTCATTACCTAATCTCTCTCTACAAAGATTAATCACTCTCCATATTTTCTCTCTTCCTCAATTGTAAACATCATTGGGTATCTCTCCATTGGGAAACTTTGAAGATATCAATAAGACATCTAGGCTAGGAAAGTGGATGTAGCCCATCTTTTTTGGGGTGAACCACTCTAAATCTTTGGTGTGCTTTATTTTGATCTTTAAGTTTCATATTTGCATTGCATTGTTGATTTCTTTTCGGTTCTATTTTGGATGTTTGTTTAGAGCGTGTTCTTGAGACGTCACCTTAGTTCTTGGGGTTTTATAGTGTCATTTATATCAATTGGTATCAGAGCAAAGAGTTCTTGAAGGTGTTTAGAAGGTTTCTTGATCGTTATTGCATTGAAAATGGCATCCATGAAGTTAGATATCGAAAAGTTTGATAGGAATCAAAATTTCGGATTATGGCAAGTGAAGATGAAGGCCAAATTGGTGCAACATGGAGTGCACAAGGCTTTGGATGGAGAGGATAAGATGCCACAAGGGATGACCATGACTAAATAGGAAGAAATTGACTCAAAGGCTTTGAGTGCAATTCAATTGTGCTTGTCAAATGAGGTGCTTAGAGGTTGTGAAGGAGTCTACTACTAAGGGTATTTGGGATAAACTTGAGTCTTTGTACATGGCCAAGAGTGTCAAAAATAGGTTGTTATTGAAGAGTAGACTTTATGACCTTAGGCTTGAAGAAGGTGGTGAAGACTTAGCCATATCCTTGCTTTGTTCTTTACCCTCCTCTTACAAGAACTTTAGGGAAACACTACTATATGGGAGGGATGTCCTTAGTAGTGATGAAGTAAGGAAGGCATTGGTGCAAAGGGATTTAATTGAGAGACAATTAACCCAAAAACAGAATTGCACCAATGAAGGGTTGCTTGTAAGGGGTAAAATGAATGATAGTAGTTTTGGGGGAAAGAACAAAGGTTGGTCTAAGTCTAGGGCTTCAAACAAGGCCAAGACATGCCACTATTGCAAGTAAAAGGGGCATATTAAGAAGGATTATTGGAAGTATAAGAGAATGGAGAAAGAGTCTACAGGGACTACATCCGGTGAAGCGAGCTATGTGCATGATAGCAACGATGGTGGAGCCTTGGTGGTTACACATGGGTACAAAGGGGATAGTGAGTGGATTCTTGATTTGGGTTGCTCTTTTCACAAGACTCCCTATAAGGGGTACTTCTCTACTTATGAAAAGGTAGATGGGGGGAGTGTTACTTTGGATAACGATGACACATGTAAGGTTGTGGGTATTGGGAGTATATCCTTAAGGATGCATGATGGGGTGATTAGAGTGCTTAGTGATGTTAGGCGTGTTCCCGGTTTAAAAAAGAACCTCATCTCCTTGGGTACATTAGACGTTCTTGGATGTAGGTGCACTTGTGAAGGTGGAGAATTGAAGGTTTCTAAAGGGTCACTGATTTTGATGAAGGGTAGCATGGTGGGTCGTTTGTATGTGTTGCAAGGGTCTTTGGTTACCGGTTCGGCGAACGTATCTTCCTCCACTATGACTGAGCAAGAAACTAAACTTTGGCACATGAGACTTGGGCACTTGAGTGAGCAAGGGATGAATGTGTTGAGTAAGAAGAGTGTTTTTGGGGGAAAGAAGCTTGGGGTGTTACCATTTTGTGAAGATTGTGTTTATGGGAAACACAAACGTTTGAGCTTCAAACCCGCTGTCCATAATACTAAGGGCATTCTTGATTACATACATTCGGATCTTTGGGGTCCATCAAGAAAGGTGTCCTTAGGTGGGTGTAGTTACCTTCTTACGTTTATTGACGACTACTCAAGAAAAGTTTGATGTTTCTTTATCAAGACTTAGAATGAAGTGATGAGTGTCTTCATTGAGTGGAAGACCATGGTAGAGAAGAAAATAGAGCGTAAGGTCAAGACATTGAGGACCGACAATGGGCTTGAGTTCGTTGAGAAAGAGTTTCTCAAGTTTTGCGCTAAAGAGGGTATCACAAGGCATCGCACACGTGTAGGTAGGCCGCAACAAAATGGGGTGGCCGAGAGGATGAACAAGACGTTGTTAGAAAGGGCAAGGTGCATGTTGAGTCAAGCGAAACTTGGAAAAGAGTTTTGGGCCGAGGCGGTTTCGACGCCATGTTATTTGATCAATCGTTCTCCACACTCCGCTCTTGACTTTAAGTGTCCTCAAGAGGTATGACATTCTTCTCCTATTGATTATTCAAACTTAAGAATATTTGGATGTAATGCTTATATTCATGTTAATGAGGGGAAACTTGAACCTAGGGCCAGAAAATGTGTTTTCGTTGGCTATGGGTTGGGAGTCAAGGGATATAGGGTTTGGTGTGACAAGACTAGAAGGGTTATAACTTCTAGAGCTGTCAAATTTAATGTGTCATCTATTTTTGCTTGTCCCTTGGATATTGTTGAGACTAACAATGTAGGTACAACACATGATGCTTGTAAGGAGGTGGAGTCACCTAATGAAAATGAAGAGCCAAGGGTTGAGAATGAGATGTATCAACCGATGGAATCAACATCTCACAATGTACATCGGTCAAAAAGGCATATAAAGCAAACAAGAAGGTACATTGAGGAGTGTGATTACGTGGCCTATGCTCTCACGGTCGCAAGTGAGGTAGAAGGTGGTGATGATCCGGGTTCTTTCAAGGAAGCCATGAGTTTGGTAGGCTCGAGTAAGTGGCTTGGAGCCATGAAGCAAGAGATGGAATCTCTTGAGAAAAATGGTACTTGGTCTATTGTGAAAGCACCCAAGAATAAAAGAATTGTGGGGTGCAAGTGGGTCTTCAAAAAGAAGGGTTGTCATGTGAAAGTGGTCCCATCTACAAAGCGAGAGTAGTTGCGAAGGGTTATTCACAAGTTGAAGGTATTGATTTCCATGAGGTGTTCTCTCCGGTAGTGAAACATGCCTCGATTAGGTCCCTACTAGCTTTGGTGGCGATAGAGGACTTAGAGTTACATCAATTGGATGTAAATACGGCTTTTCTCCTCGGTGATTTAGACGAGGAGATATATATGCAACAACCGGAAGGATTTGAGGTGATCGGAAAGGAAAATTATGTGTGCAAATTGGAGAAGTCTTTGTATGGCTTGAAACAATCTCCAAGACAATGGTATAGGAAGTTTGATGCCTTAATGATGGCACATAATTTTGCCCGTAGCTCATGTGATAGTTGTGTCTACATGAAGAGTACGGATGCGGGGCCCTTGATCTACCTAGTTTTATATGTCGACGACATGTTGGTTGCTTGCAAGAATTTGCTTGAGATGGAGGTGCTAAAAGGTCAATTATCAAAAGAATTTGACATGAAAGATTTGGGAGATGCCAAGAAGATTCTAGGAATGGAGATAGTGAGTGATAGAAACAAAGAGCACTTGAATCTACATCAAAAGAGGTACATAGAGAAAGTCTTGAAGCGGTTTTCAATGGATGATTCTAAGAAAGTTTCTACGCCTCTTGCTTCCCATTTTAGGCTCTCAAAAGATTTATGCCCTCGGACAAGGCAAGAGGAAGAAGACATGAGAGGCATCCCATAAACAAATGCCGTAGGAAGTATCATGTATGCTATGGTGTGTAGCCGACTGGACATCGTACAAGCGGTGAGTATGGTTAGTAGGTATATGAGTAATCCTGGAAAACAGCATTGGGAGGCGGCTAAATGGCTTCTTAGGTATTTGAAGGGTACATCGGATGTATGCCTCAAGTTTGGGATTGACGACACTGGGCTCATTGGATATTGCGATTCTGATTTTGCGTGTGATCTTGATAGTAGAAAGTCAACTTCGGACATGGTTTTCACTTTGGGTGGTACGGCTATAAATTGGATGTCTTCACTACAAGAGGTTACGGTGTTATCGACTACCGAAGCGGATTATATCGCAGCAGCGGAATCGTTTAAGGAGGCAAAGTTGTAACATCCCGTAGTTTAACTCGTGTTGTTTTTAAAGAGAAATAGACTTTTTGAGTAACCAAATATAGTTCGAGTCAGACCGGGGCGTTAAACGGTTAGTTAAAACGGTTGCGAAATAAAACTTGCGGACCGAGTTCTAATAGTGCTAATACAATCTACCAGACGTAAAGACGAAGCAGCAGATAAGTTTGCAAAGTTAATTCTATTTATTACAACTCGAGAGCGATCACGCCTCTTAAACCATCATTAAAAGTAAATACGGAAATTTAGGTTCATAATAAATTCTGATAATAACGTTTTATTCCTCCCAGAATAGTCCTCACTCCCCACCTGCAATTAACTTACTGCTAGTCATTAACCGAAGAGTAAACGACATCATCGCAGGATCATTAAGACCAAAAAGTACACGTCAGCAAAGAATTACAATTCAGTTAATCGAGTACAACAAAGTAAAAGTATTAACTTTAATAATTTTCATGTTCCAGTTAGTCAGCCATACTGCTGTATCTATTCCAGCCATACTGCTGGTACCACTTCAAACTCCATAGGCGAGACAATACATTAGAGGGAGCTAACCCCTAAGCAAGTCTCTACCATAGACACACGTCCTACTTCGGTGTCTATGGTCAAGTATGCATACCCCCGCGGTGGCACATAGGCTCCAAGGCCGCGAGTAAAATCATTCCACCAATTGACGTCATACTACGTCCACTTTCAAGTTAGTGAGGTCATACTACCTCTGCTTATTAAAAGTTATAATATAATAAATTATTCGGAAGCGTGACAATATACACATTACATGCCCATACTTTACCTTTGCTACCATAACATATGGTACGTAACCTATACTACAATTCTATGCTGCGTGTACGTACCTTGATCAAGCAAACAAAGCAAAAGGCCCAAATCAATTTCCGGTCACGAATCGGCTTCCTACAAGGTTTAACCGTTTTCGGAAATAAGAACACATTCACATCATCCTCAAGGTAAACACCTCACATACAACAATTACCATCACACATAAAACACATACGCATAACACGTGACATACACCACAACTCCAAACATATTAAATTCCCCAAAAAAAACAGCAACTAAAAGCTGCCCAGAATCCTGCCTCAAGACTGTCAAAACGCAAATCCGACTTCACCGTTGCGTCTGGAAGGCATCAAAACCCCCGGGTACCAATTTTCATAATTTATAACATAGTATAGACATTTTTAACCTAATTTCAAGGTCAAAATGCTCTAAAAACAACATTTTTTCACTATTTTTCAATCCTACGGGATTTGTCAATTTTTTTTGTTAAAATTCATATAAATTCATATAAATTCAAATTTCCACTTTCCTATTAAATCCATATCTTACAACCATAAAAATCATAAACTCATGCCCACAAAAATTCATTTCCAAATTTTTCTCAAAATTATTAATTTCTTACAAAATACAAATTATCATAAAAACAAATCATTTATCCATACACAACTCTTCATACCATAACAATAATTCCTTACACAACAACACAAATTTTTCCATGAACAATTCTAATTAAAAAAAAAATGTATTTTATTATTATTTTTGTGTGACTTAAGGTCCTTTGATTATGGGTAAATGAAGTGGTTTATAACTAAGGGCAAAATGGTCTTTATGGTCATTTTGCGGGTTTCTTGAAATAAGCTTTAGGATATTCTTGTAAGTGTTATGTCCTATAAACTATAAATAGGACTAACACATTGTGATTTTATGATAGCTTTTCATTACCTAATCTCTCTCTACAAAGATTAATCACTCTTCATATTTTCTCTCTTCCTCAATTGTAAACATCATTGGTGTATCTCTTCATTGGGAAACTTTGAAGATATCAATAAGACATCTAGGCTAGAAAAGTGGATGTAGCCCATCCTTTTTGGGGTTAACCACTCTAAATCTTTTGTGTGCTTTATTTTGATCTTTAAGTTTCATATTTGCATTGCATTGTTGATTTCTTTTCGGTTCTATTTTGGGTGTTTGTTTAGAGCGTGTTCTTGGGACGTCACCTTAGTTCTTGGGGTTTTATAGTGTCATTTATATCAAAAATTAATTTTATATTTTTCTCTAAACTTCATTCACAATTCATTTTTTTCATCTTATCTATATTTTTATTGCGTTTCACCCTAATAATCATGTATTTCGAAAGCTGCATGATTTGTTGCCGGATAATCAATCTGATAATCGACATGGTCCTGGATGGTGGAGAATTGAGTCCCGAAAATGGTTCTTGATGTCTAGGCCAAATGACTCGTCCGATGAAGATTGGAGGGGTCAATGGATTTGGGTGAGAGCTCCGTTTGCTGTCGGTCCTAACAATATGTCAGCCGAAGACATGTCGTTATTGGAATTGTTAGGGAAGAAGGGTATAGGAAGACAAGGCCGAGAACAAAACATCCCGACGACTTGGCTACCCTTCTACCATTATATCTTCCAAGATAAGATTTTAGCCGCAGTCGGCCTCAGCCGAAAGTACCGAGATGGCAAGAGTTTTGGTTGGGGCCGAATGCTTGTTCTCGTATTTATACTATTATTATTTATTTTATTTTTTTAAAATTAAAATAACTCTTTTTATTTTTGAATCTCAATTCTGCATGAAACGTACTGCGGCTTGAACTACAGACGCTTAGGGATAAATGCTGAACGACACGTGACGAGGAGTGGACCCCTAGTCATTCCTCAATCTGAAAAAGAGCCCCCTTCGTTGAGTACTTCTAAGCTTGATATAGTCGAGCCAGAAGAATATTCTATAGAGATGCCATGGTATCTAAAACAGGATCCATATTTCCCTTTGTGAACACAAAAACTTTTTTTGTGATCCATAGTTTGTTGTCATGAAAATTTATGAAAAAAAACTTTTTTGTGATCAAAGTTTCATTACCATGGAAATGATATGGAACTTTTGATGAAATATTACACTTTAAATCATTCTCATTACCACCATTTAATACCACTAACCAAATAGGCCATTTGATGTTTGTTGTAGACTTCAATCACAACTTTTCCTTTTATACATATCAGAATGCTGAATTGAATTCTGATTATCTTCATTATAATTCCCATAATCGGAATCAAACCAACTATCATCGTCATCATCATCATTCTCGTTATAATCTTCATCATCATCAGCATTCCTTTTTGGTTGGAGTTCTTGAGTCTGATACTGGTGAGCCTTGCAAGCCCCATGTTTCTCATTGATAGCAAAAGTATATGTGAATTACCGGATGTCCTTGCAGGCCACATGGTTTTCTTTGATATCAAAGGTATATGTGAGTTAACAGTGGGCCTTGCAAGTCCTATGGTTTCCATTGATAGCAAAGGTATATGTGAGTTACTGGTAGGCCTTGCAAGCCCTATGGTTCTCATTGATGGCAAAAGTAAATGTGAGTTACCGGTGGGTCTTACAAACCCCATGGTTCTCATTGATAGCAAGAGTATGTGTGAGTTACCGATGGGTCTTGCAATCCCCAAGGTTCTCAATGAAAGAAGTTTATTTATCGAAAAAAGGTTTATAGCTGAGATAATTATGGATCTTGCCAACCCTAAGGGTATTTCATTATAGGAAGATTATGCCTAAGTTGAGTTACCTCATGGGAGTTATGAATCCCAAGGATATATTATGATCACACTCACTTTGAGGTAGACAAGCATCGTAAAGTCATGCTTTATCACGAGGCGTCAGGTAGTTAGTTAACGCCCTTAGTTAAGTTGATACCATACGTTTCTTATAGAGATGTTATAGTTTTAATAAGAGGAGTGTCTAGATATACATTCCACCCATAAACACGTGATTCGTGTAGGAAAAGAAGAATTGAGATCAAGAAATATAGATGGATGATAAATAGTTACTAGTTATGCTTTGTGTTTTACGACATCATCTTTACACTTCTTTAATATAATGTTAGCTAGTCTGTTGACCTTATTATATTTGATGCTAGTTACCGACGTGTACGTGTTTGTGTTTGTGGTTATGTTTGATTGTTTGATGACTTTATATGATTGTCCTGCTATGACACATCGGCCTTTGGTCTAATGTCGAGCAGCAGAAGGATTATGGATAGTCGTAACAGGTATTGGAGCTTCTTTTGCATTGCTTTGCATTGGGGGAGAGTGATGAGGGCGAAGCATAACCTCTGTCATACCGTTATCTTCTGATTTTGTAGTTCTAATTTATCTTTTGTATAAACTTTGGTTGTATATGTTTTGATATGAGGCATTGTGTCCTTTGTTGTATTTTCATAATTTCACTGCGTAGTTCATGGTTTTGTATGATTTTTAAGCTTTCTATTTCGTTTTAAAACTCGAGCGTCGACATTGAAACCACGACCCATGCTTGTCATGAAGATTTGAAGAGCTGACGATGAATGATTCTATCGTGGTACGAGATTTCAAAAGCGATGATGCCTTTGATGAGTTTAGTTAGTTTATTGTTTTATATTCCACACGCCCTCGATTTTAGTCGAATCGCTGCCGAAATTTCTACTCACATTTATTATTATTATTATTATTATTATTATTATTATTATTTTGAGGAAAAGATTTATGTATTGCCCAATCAAATAAACGGGATAGAAGAGAACAAGGACCCTTAGGGATCCTACTTAACTCCTTTAGTTTGCATCAGTGTGAACACTGAGCCCAACTTCGAGGAAGGGTCTCAAAGCGTCACTGTTCATATGCAGAGGAAGTAGGAGACCTCAAAAAACTATACATAGACAAAGCCAGCAACCTATCTTTCTATATCGGGTGGACAGGCCCACCCTAACAAGACAAAAAACAAGAGAGTCAAAAGAATAATACAAAGCCGAGCTACACTTGAATAGGCAAGGGGAAATACATGGCCTAAGACATCATACAACATGAGAGCATACTCTGAGGAGTTTGAGCGCTTAAAAACCACTATCGGGGCAAACCGAATAGAAGGACAAAAGCTGCAGGGCTTCAATGTGGATCAGATCTCAAGGACGCGAGAAAGTTTACTCTGGTATTCGAGGCGTCTTTTGACACTATCAATCACCTGAGTGACCATTGGGACTTAGTGGCTCCACACAGCGTCGTTTTTTGGCACTTCATATTGCATAGATGAGGTTGCATAGGGTGGCTTCGAACTGTTTCCTTTTGCGACGTGTCATACGGTTTCCCTTGAGGGTATCCTCCAGTAACACGATTCTGCTATTGGTGTCATACTTCTCATTCAATTTAGTAACACAATGTTGGCTAAAGGGACACTGGAAGAAGAGATCATTCACTGTTTCACTCTCCAGATCACAAATCGTGCATGTGTCTGAATCGACAAGCCCCACAAGCTTTAGGCGGTATTTTGTTTTCAAGCGGTTTTTAAACGCCAACCACGCTATAAATCTGCTTCTGGGGTGATAATCCTGTTCCATACAAAGTGTCTCCAACCGACTTTGGTACCTTCTCCGCCGAGTTCATTGTAAACTATTATTATTATTATTATTATTATTATTATTATTAATTTTTTTTTTAAAAATCTATTATTATTATTATTATTATTATTATTATTATTATTATTATTGTTATTATTATTATTATTATTATTATTATTATTATTATTATTATTACTATTATTATTATTATTATTATTATTATTATTATTATTATTATTATTATTATTATTATTATTTTTTTTTTTTTTTTTGGCAAAGTAAGTATTATAAAGTGCTAGAAAAAATAGCTGAAGCTTACAAGGGTTCAAAATACTGAGAAGACGACCCAGACGAAGCTTCTAAGGGACAGCCCCCTCGTCATTCGCTAGTTTGGGGGGTCGACTCCAAAAAAGGAAAAATATTCCTAGGAACTAGCAATACTACGACCTATCATGTACAACTGGCTTTGGGCCAAGCTTGACTAATAGTTCCATACACAGCATGGGAATACAAAAACCAATACAAGATCAATACATTCGAACTACTCTCAACATTATCAAAACAAAACAGCATCAACAGATACGAGCTAATCTCCTAGCACCAGTATTACCAATTAGTACCAGACGCATAGGAAGAGGCACCTGCAATACTTGAAATTTACAGCCCCACAGCATCATACCAATCTAGTGTAGCAAAATGAATGGTGCCACTACACTATTGTCTATGCAGGTAGGCAGCTCATGCACAAAGTCAATCATTTACCCAAAAAAGGAATTCATTACTGAACTTGATGGAGGACACCACCCATATCCTTCATCAATCAAGTGAACTCCAACATCACCTAGCAGCAGCGAATTGATCATTCATCATCATCATCATCATCATCCTACCCAGTATATCCCGCACATAGAAAATCTATGGACAGGGTCTGGGGAGGGAAGGACGGCGGCAACTCATACCCGTGAAGGAGAGCACGGCCAAAGAAAGGAGTCCCCCGACTCCGGAAAAGATAAGGTAGGGATTACATACCTGCCACGTGCTGAGAGAAAAGGGCATATAAAAGATCCAAAAGCATGTAACACAAAAAGACTTAAGACGAGGGAACTAAGCAAGACACATAAGAGACTATAGCAGACAAGAAGAGACACGAGCACCTAAAAACACTAATGAGAAAAGCCTGAGTCTAAAACCTGGATATGACGCCTCCAACTACTCCTATCCCTAGTCAGGTCCTCCGAGAGGTTTAAATCACGCAAGTCCACTCTTATTTGCTCGTCCCAAGTTTTCTTAGGTCTTCCTCGACCCCTCTTACCTTCTACTATAAAGCTTTCAACTCTCTTCACGGGGGCATCAAAAGTCTTTCTCCTTACATGCCCGAACCACCTCAATCTTCCTTCGCGCATTTTTCCAGAGATAGGAGCAACCCCTAGTCTCTCTCTAAACTCTCGGTTCCTAATTCGATCCAATAAAGTATGACCACACATCCACCTCAACATACGCATCTCTGTGACTTCCATCTTATGTTCAAAACTCTTCTTTACAGGCCAACATTCTGTCCCATATAGCATGGCCGGTCTGATTGCCACCCGATAAAATTTTCCTTTTAACTTATTTGGGATCTTTTTGTCACATAGCACCGCGGTAGCTGCTCTCCATTTGAGCCACCCTGCCTGGATGCGATGATCTACATCGCCGTCAATCTCCCCATCCCTCTGGATGATCGATCCCTAATACTTGTACTTGGTCGTACTTTTAATGACTTCTTCCCTTATGGAAACTTCCGGCTCCCCTATCGGTTGTGTCCCACTAAAGTCACAACGTAGGTACTCGGTCTTTGTACGACTAATGCGCAAACCTTTTCCTTCCAAAGCTTCTCTCCACTCGTCCAATTTACTACTAACCTCCTCTTTAGTTTCTGCCACCAGCACTATATCGTCTGCAAATAGCATGCACCACGGAACCGTCTCCCAGATAGATTTAGAGATCTCATCCACAACGAGCGCGAAGATAAAAGAGCTTAAAGATGATCCCTGGTGTAGCCCAACTTTTGCAGGGAAAGACTCTGTTAACCCTACTAGTGTCAGAATGTTAGTCGATACCTTGTCATACATGTCTCGTATCGCCTCAATGTAGATAGAAGAAATACCTCTAGCCTTGAGGCTATCCCAAATGACTTGTCTTGGTATGCTATCATATGCTTTCTCCAAGTCTATGAACACCATATGCAGGTCCTTCTTCCTCTCTCTATATTTCTCCATCAGCCTCCTCAAAATGTGGATTGCCTCCATGGTTGACCTACCTGGCATAAAACCAAATTGATTCTCTCTAATTACAGTTTCCTGTCTGATCCTCTTCTCTATTACTCTTTCCCACAGTTTCATGGTATGGCTTAGAAGTTTGATGCCTCTATAGTTCCCACATACTTGCGCGTCACCTTTGTTTTTATACAATGGTATTATAGTGCTGCTTCTCCATTCATCAGGCATCTTATGCGTCCTCAGAATAACATTAAAAAGGTTAGTCAACAAGCGAATGCCCTCATCGCCTAAACCCCTCCACACCTCAATCGGAATGTTATCTGGTCCGACCGCTTTTGATCTCCCCATCTTTTTCAAGGCTTCTTTTACTTCCTCGGTGGTAATAGCACACTCTAGGTCATAATCAAGGGGTTTTTGGACATCCACAGCTCGGCTATCATCTCCCCTTGGCCCTCTACATTCATTGAGCAGGTGCGAGAAATACTGACGCCATCTGGTCTTAATGTCCTCTTGTTTCAGGAGAACTCGTCCCCCTTCATCTTTGATGTATTTCACCGCCTCCAGGTCCTGCTGCTGCCTGGCCCTGTTCCTAGCCAACTTAAAAATATCCTTTTCCCCTTCTTTGGAGTCGAGCTTCCGATAAAAATCCTCATACGCCCTATTTTTTGCTTCTGTGACTGCTTTCTTTGCCGCCTTCTTTGCTTCCTTGTAGCTTTTCCTCTTTTCCGTCCTCACCTCCTCCTCCGTGCATGCCATAAGATCCCTAAACTTCTTGTTTTTGTCCTTAATTTTCTTCTCCACTTCATCATTCCACCACCACGCTTCTCTGTACGCCTTTGGTTTTCCTGATGCCACCCCCAAAGTCTCTTTCGCCACTTCTCTAATGGAATTTGCCATATTCACCCACATATCATTCGCATCCGCAAAGAGACTTGGGAAACCCAAAGCGCTGATCTTGCTAGACAAAGAAGTGGCCATATCCCCTTTAAGTCTCCCCCACATGATCTTACCCCTGAGCTCGGCTTTCTTCTCTGTAATCTTCTTCCTCATCCTAAAAACGAATTGATCATTGCCAGATGCTAATAGGCAGTCTCGCATCAGCACAGAAAGTATAGTGCACTCTGACTTGAAAGCAGTACACCCAACCGTCCTAATATCCTCTAGAAGAGCTTCACAGTCTGAAGCACTAATTGAACTACCCATAAAGCTAGGCAGCTAACCAGACATGAAGTATCCTCAAGACAAAAACATCACAAAATGAAACCAATGGTTTTACGGGTTTCCCATCTTTACGGGTTGGAAGCCAAAGTAACACCAAATATGACCCCACATCATCCAGACACGGTGTGTATGTTAAATTTTAAGCATACATCAGCATAGTCAGAACACTGGAGCATAGTGTTAGTGGCTTCGAGTCCTTCACAGTTTATGGACTCAAACCAATTACCACAAGACAACGAACCAAGTTCGAAACCTAAGAGAAACATGACGTTCACAAAGGAGTTCATGTACTCTAGGTGGAAGGAATAACATAGTATGTGTTACCCTCATAAACAAAACTGCAATAGCAGTTCATGAATAAATCTATACCTAAATCGACCAAATTCCCGTCGAGATTGTAGGACAACAATCACAGTGACCAGATGTGTTTCTTCATCAGAAAACAACAGGATTGTATCCTCTGCATTTGTTCTGGCTCAAAAGGTGGCCATGATTTAGTAACCACATCCTAGACTTTCCAAAGGTACTGGCTCAAAAGGTGGCCATGGTTGTGCACCAGACTTGCTTTCAGCAGCAGGTAGTAGCTGTGACCCCGGGCGTAGGCTCACAATGGCTAAGCAAACCAAAAACCTGGAGATTTGGTTTCATGAGCATCCTCAAGCAAGTCTTGAATTCCTCCATGGCGGTTGAGATCAAGAACCAGACTTCGAATCTCCAAACACACACAAAGAGAAACATCCAAGCTTCAATTCGTACAATACAATTAATCCAAAGACCTTCCCCTAACCTAGAAATTGAATTAAGGGTTTACCGATTATCGAAAAAACGCTTAGCTTCAAATCCGAAATTGAAGATAACAAACCTCATAAATTGTCGAAAGAAAGACCACTAAGCAAGCCTTCTAGTCCCTTCCTCAAAGGTCAGGGAGTAAAGAGAAGCTGCTCATCGAGTGAGGTCGAATCTCAGATTCAATTTCATCATACACCCAACAAGACCAACCAACGTTCTGGACTTGGGACCAAGACAGGAAACAAGCAGAATTGGAGGAGCGGTTGAACATAAGCTAAGACATAGGATAAATACCTTAATTTTACTCTATACATCTTTAATGGAGGCAATTAGGGTTTCAGATTGAGAACAAAATTGACACCCTATGCCCGATTAGACTTCACCGAAGATAGACAAAAGCACACTCCACAACCTTCTTCCTCGGTGGTCGGCCTCTTCGTCTGCCTGCCATGGTGGAGCGAAATCCCGAAAGTTCTCGCTCGACAGAGAAGAGTTTAGATAGAGAAAGAAGAGAGAGAGGCTCCCAAACTATTCTATTATTATTATTATTATTATTATTATTATTATTATTATTATTATTATTATTATTTTCTTTTATTTTCTTTTATGCAACACTTAAATTTTCTCCTGTGCTTTGGGGTTTTGGTTCCGTATAAGGGGTCAGAAATTCATAAGAGTCACTGCTCAACAGCGTGTCATAGTTTATTTGAAGTTTGACAAAGATTTTCAAAATTACGAACGGTAAGAATATTTGTTTGTAATTAAGTCTTAAGTTCTTAAATGCTTTTCTTTAATCTGATTTAGGGAATATTTCTTGGAGACAGAAATCAATAAATCATATTTCAGGTCATTATATGAATTTGCATTTGTTATCAAAATGATTTCTTTATTTTTAGAAATTGTTTCCGGATAGATAGGGCGAAAACGAATTTATTTATAATGATTATCAACAATATGTCTCGATGTTGTTATATCCTATATGTAAAAAGCCACAACACAAACTTCAATTGTAGCTTGGTGAGAAAATTGATGATTGTTTCTTCTTCTTACCTCTAAATGATTGTTTTGCAGCTTTTATTTTCGTGGGCTAATTAAATTTTAATTTTTTAAATTTTTATATTGAGATAAGATGCAATTCAACTACTTTGAGATGTTTTTTTAGGCGAAATGGCAAAATTATAATGGAAAGAAACCAAGGGGGAATGTTGTGTGTGAGTGAAGCCACATTCAAGAATCAAATTGACTCTTGTTAGGGAGTGAACCTAAGAAGGGAAAATCAGGATAGAGTCTTCTTGGTGAATGAAGCCATCAGATTCTGTTCAAGAAACATCAAGACCTGGCCTAAACTTGGCTTGTACATTAGGGAGAAGGGTGTTCTGCCACACAGCTGAGTAGGATACCTTCCATGGCACTTAGGGTCTTTCTTGGGAAAGAACACCAACCATTCTCCTTCCTAAAATTAGTCATGTGCAGCGGCTATATGAAAGGGAGGAAAACTGATTATTCCTGGTTGATGTACTAATCTCGAAACACATGCTTATTAATTATTTAAATAAATAATTATTAATGTTATATATGTAATTACATTATTATACAAAATTTTAAATTATAGGTTTATACCAATGGTACAATTCTCGGTAATATAAAAAATTAAAAACAATTCTAAGGAAAATAAATAGATAAAATAAATAATGCAATAATAAATAAAACTTAATTAATTTACAAAATTATTTGATCTTGAGCATTTCCGCCACCACTACCGTATGAATATTGATCTAAAATTAAAATTAAATAACATAATTAGTTAAATTGGGATAAAAAACTTTTCTTATCATAGAATTGACACATGTTTGAAATCTTTTATTGCTCTACATATAATATGATTATAAAAATCTTAAATATAATATGATTATAAAAATCTTAAATCAGTGGTTTTATAGCAATATATGAATATGATGCTCGATAATATAAAAAAACATTCTAATAAGATTTTATGTTATTTATATATTTATTTGAATTATTTATTCTTGTAAGAATTGATTATTTATATAGGTATTTGAATTGATTAGGTTATTTTTGTGATTTCAGACATCTGGTTGTGTTTTGTAAGATTTTATCATAAGAATAATTTTCAAAATAACCTACCAGATTACCTTGCTAGTCTATCAAAATAATCGTTATAATTTAAACCAAATAAGACAATCGTTACTAATTTACCAGATTACCTTGCTAGTCTACTATCTCACATCTAGGATCACTTAGCAGCTGTTTAGGAAGTTTATACTCATAACCTACACAAAATAAGACAATTGTTATAATTTTAAAATATTGATAAATAAAACTTAACGTCGCTAAATAATATACCTTTGTCATCAAAACAATAAAAAAGATCGGTGCTTTTTTCCCTGAAATTGATATCTGTATTAAGTAAAAGCAGCTTTCCGATCCGTATGTCTTGTTCTTCCCAACGAAAAATTTGTTGTCCTTCTGCCGTAATTTCTTCAACTCTCTTCCATAAAGCGCGTACAAGACACAACTAGATGTCTGAAATCACGATAACATAAAATATTTTACTCCATTCAGTGATAAGGCGCCATTATGAGGATATATCATATTGTATCCCATCGAAAATTATTTATAAGAGTTTAACTGCTTTACTTGAAAGTTAGCAAATACTTCAAGAATTACAGAGGTAAGAGTATTTGTTAGTTATTAAGTATAATTAAGTTCTTAAGTGCTCTCATTTGATCTGATTTTGGAAATATTTCTTGGAGATAGAAATCATATCTCAAGCCATTGTATGATTGCATTAGTTATAAGGATGATATATTTATTTTGCTAAATTTTATATCGTATAAATAGGATGAAAAGGGATTTATAAGAATTGGAAAATAAGCTACCAACAACATGTTTCGATGTTGTTATATCCTATGAAGATTTGTAAAATGTTTCGATATTATTGTTGAGAAAATTGATAATTGTTTTTTCTTTCTACATCTAACTGATTGTTTTGCACCTTTTATTTTCAACGGTTAATTAATTTTTTAATTTTTTAAATTTATATAGAGATAAAATTCAATCAAACCACAAACATTTAAAATATTTTTGTATGCAAAATCGGAGGACTGTGATTGAAAAAACAATCATTAAAGTCTTGAATGTCTTAGGTATTAACTTATAAAATATCAAATTATTATTTCCAACACAAATTTGATAAAATTTTATACTAAGCACAGTTTATTAATAAATAATTTTTAATATTATATATATAAAAAATAAATATTTTAAATTTCTTTCGGTTATTAAGTCATATAAAAAATAAATATTGTTAATATGATTAGTTTTCAGCAATAATACAGTTCGGTAATATAAAAAATAAAACTTATTGTAGTGACACTTGTTTGATGGTCGATAATATAAATATAAAAAACTAAAAAAAACATTATAATAAAAATAAATTGTTCAAATAATAATATTTTAAATTTCTTTCGGTTATTAAGTCATTTAATAATATTTTTTACGCCGTGTGAGTATTTTATTTATAATAACCATAGACCAAAATTATATATGTCGATTATAGTTAGTTACATAAATAATTAAAATTAACATGAATATCATACTATAATTAATATTGGGAAAATACTCATTAGTTTCTATTAAGATAAAATTTATAATAATAATAATAATAATAATAATAATAATAATAATAATAATAATAATAATAATAATAATAATAATAATAATAATAATTCATGCAAAATAATAATAATAATAATAATAATAATAATAATAATAATAATGATGATGATAATATGGTTTGCTCATGGTATGGGAGGCCTCCTTTTCCCCTGTGCTGATGCAAGCATCTATTCAAGTAGTATTAACTTGTTTTGGTGGGTTGGAGATAGTCCATGAATTTAGCCTACTGTATTCTTTTGAACTGCAGCTGTGCAGTTGAAGGCCTACAAAGGCATTCAGGTTACCTAGTCTGCTGATGAATTAATTTGTTCTCAGTGCCTTAATCGGTTCATTAGACTGATCATATTGATCACTGTTAAGACTGTGGCTTGTGGTTCAGAGGAGGTCACTATCCCTGTTCTTGAGTAAGGCTGATGCCGTGACAGAGTAGCCAATGTTTGGAAGATATGCCTACCAACCTTAGTTGATCGAGGCTTTTAGGCGCTCTAAAACAATACTACATATGTTATGTTTCTTGGTATATGCATGGCCATCTCTTTTGTGCTGTGTTAAAATGTTAATGATGCTGCTGGTTTTGATGTACTCTTGTTAGCTGGCGTGTCCTTCAAAGCAGCTTCATTGTTTTGAGACACTGGGATTCATCAAGGTGGTCTTTATACCATGGGCTGCTTTTGCACTTGGATGGCAGCCTGAATACATGAAGTTACTGCCACGAGCTTTCTCAAGCTAGTGATGGAGTAGCTCTAAAGGTCCTACACTGTTTTGGATGTTCTTTGTTCGTGGAGTGCTTACCTTCGCAGAAATCTTTTTGGAATGGATTTGTATTTCATGTAATGTATGAATCAGTTTAGTATTCGATTAGTCAAGATTGGCCAAAGTCTTTTGTAAATGTTAGGACGTAACATTTGTAGTATCAAGGAAATTTTTCCTTTTTTGGAGTCAACTTCCTTGACTAGCGAATGACGAGGGGCCTGTCCCTCAGAAGCTACGTGTGGGTCGTCTTCTCAGTCTTTTGGAACTTTTGTAAGCTTCGGCTATTTTTCTGGCATTTTATAAAACTTACTTTGCCAAAAAAAATGATAATAATAATAGTAATAAAAATAATAATAATAATAATAATAATAATAATAATAATAATAATAATAATAATAATAATAATAATAATAATAATAATAATAATAATAATAATAATAATAGGGCTTCCCCCTCCTCTTTCTCTCTAGAATTTTATCTGCGGTTGGCGATTGTGTTCAACCCCGGCCATGGGCAGGAGAGGCCGTCCTCCTAAGGTCAAGGCGGTTCCCTAGAGAGCTTCTGTTAGTCACTCTGATCGAGAATCATCTTCTCCAGTTGTTAATCCCCTATCAGTGTCTCATGGTACGAACCCTAATTCTATTACTGTTACATTGCCTCCTTCCCCATGCCACCACCTGTTCAAAAAATTGCAAAAATCTTTAAGTTTGATATTGAGCCCGAAATAAAATATTGGGAGCTTTCCGTTGTGTATTATGTCACTAATGCTAACCTCTTCAAGTAGGGGTGTTTTTCTTGTAAGTTTTACTTCTAAAGAGTACCAGGACCAAGCCTGTAACATGAATGGGATTCTTTTTGACAAAAAGCCTTTCATTGTAAAACCTTGGTTCCCAAATATCTCCTATGAAAAAGCAAGTTTAAATTCTATTCCAGTGTGGGTTAAACTACTAAATTTGGATGTTATGTATTGGAATGAGTCTGTTATGAAGCAAATTGTAGGTTACATGGGGAAGGTTTTGAAAGTTGATCATGCTACGTTAACGAAGACTCGCTTTATGTATGCTAGAGTCGTAGTAGATATGAATGTGGCTGATGGTTTCCCTGAGGAACTTTATTTCTCTAATGAACATGAGCAGATGATTACTCAAGGTGTTCAGTATGATTGACTTCCCACGTGGTGCACCAAGTGTACCCAGTTTGGTCATGTAGTTGAGAACTATAAGCTTGGCTCTAAAACTGCTCGATTGCAAGTAGATGAGAATGGTTTTAGACCGATGAGGAAGGCTTTTCAACCACTGGGTACTAAGTAGGGGGGTCATGGCGAAGGCGACTTGGGTGATTCGGACTCAAACCTCATGCAGCCAGTAGCTCAGCAAAACAAGGTAGCTGGTTCTCCTCCACCTCAGAAGCTTTCTGAGCCTAAGGCTATTGCTTTGCCACATGATTCTGCCCAACAGACTATGCTAGCAGAGTCTATTCCTCCTTAACAGCTCCCTGAGCCTGAGGCTGATGAGTGTGCTGTTCCAATTTCTTCTTCTTCTATTTTTGTTCTAGGTCCAGGTCCTTTACTCTCCTCCGGGTTTCTCTCTACTTTAGTGCCAAGGCAAGCTTCTCTATCCCTTCATAATGATTTTCATATCTTGTCTAAAGATCATCCTACTAGTGAGGTCAGGGATTCTTCGATTGGTATAATGCTGGGAGCTTATCCCATCGTTTGCGATGATTAGCTTTGGTGCATGGAATGTACAGGGTAAAGACTAGGAAACAATTAGAGGTTGCTCGATTTATTTCTTATCATAACCTAAGTCTTGTTGGTCTCCTTGAGACAAATGTAAAGCGTAAAGGATTAGGGGCGCTTTATATTCGTATGTTCCCCAATTGGTGTCTTACAACTAATATGGCTTGGCATGATGGTGGTCGAATTATAGTCGGTTGGAAGAGTGGGGATGTGCATCTAGATATTTTGTGTTGTCAAAGTCAGCTTATTCATCATCTTGTTGCTCCTATTAATAATACCTCGTTTGTATGTACCTTTGTGTATGGTTCAAATGACAAGCGGGAACGACATAATTTGTTTTGTGAGCTCAGATGTTTGAGTCAAACTATTTCGTCTCCTTTGATAGTTTTGGTGATTTTAATTGTATTGCACATTTTGATGCGCGTGTAGGTTCTCATGTGCGTTTAGCTGAAGTTCAACCTCTCAAGGATTCTTTAGCGGTGTATGGTGTCCATGATTTGAATTATCATGGCCGGTTCTATACATGGTCTAATAAGCAAGAGGGGACTAACCGGGTTTTGAGTAAAATTGATAAAATTTTAGGGAATGACGTATGGGATGATACTTTTCCTACTACTCTTGTCCATTTTCTTGCTGAGGGGGAGTATGATCACACTCCCATGCTTGTGTCTTTCTTCCCTGTCCATCATTCGCGTAAACCTTTTTGGTATTTCAATTGTTGGGCTCAAAAACAGGGCTTTCTTGATGCTATTCGGGATTCGTGGCGGTTTGATATCAAGGGCTGTGTTAGCTTCCACATTACTCAGAATTTACGCTTACTTAAGTCTAAACGGAAGCTTTTGTATGGTAAAGAAAATCTGCAAATGGAGGTAGATAAAGCCAAATTGGAGCTTCTTACTTTCCAAAATCTACTCCATGATGTCCGACTGATCAGGTTTTAGCTTCGCAAGAGCGAAACGCCCATGCCACGCTAAGACGAACTGGGTTCGATTTGGGGATGATAACACTGCTTTCTTCTACAATAGCATTAAGCATAGGATACGTTAGAATAGAATCATGTTTATTCGCTTTAACGGGAGGGAGATTTTTAATCCTCTTCAAATTTATCAGGCTTTTTTCGATTTCTATTCTGAACTCTTTTGTTTTGAGGATAGTGCAAAAGTCCCTATCAATGTTAACATAGTCTATCAAGGTCATATCCTGTCTTAGCATCATCATATGCTTCTTGATTTAAAGTTCACCCCTGCGGAGATCAAGCAAGCTTTGTGGACTATCCTTGACAATAAGACACCGGGGTTATAATAGTGGCTTTTATAAGGCTACTTGGGAGGTGATAGGTGCGGATATTATAGCGGCGGTAAACCAATTTTTCGAGAATGGTAAAATTCTCAAGAGTTGGAATAACACCACTATTATTGTAACAGGCTCAAATATCTTAATCTTAATCTTTCGATAAATTATTCCGAAATTTCCATTCAAATTTCTAATCCTTTAGTTATCCATTTCAAACCATCTTTTTTTTTTTTTTTGAATAAATTTCAAACCATCTTTAGTTCCTAAACCTTTTCTGATTTTGTAAATTCTTTTGAATATTAAACTTTAAAAATATTATTTTGTTTAAAATCTTTTTATAAGCACTAAAATATTATTTTATTATTTTATAGTACGAAAGTAAAATTTTATTAATATATTTACAGTTTTGTAAAAACGTTACGTTTTAACTTTCTTCCTTAAACTAACATTACTACTTATTATTTGTAATCTTATAACTTAGATTTAATTATTTTATACATAAAAATGAGTCTGTATTTTTATTATCAAATTTAAGTATAGTTTTAAGCAAAGTTTTCTAAGTAAAGTACATATTTTCATAATCAAAATTATCCATTATTTTAATATGTTCACTTGTACATATTAGCACAAATATTTGATGAACCAAAATCCTTTCTATAGTAACCCATGCTGTTCATCGCTTACACAAGCTATCACCATTTTCTTACACAAGTTAACATTCTTCTATACTCCAAACTCTTACACATTCACTTACACACTTCAACTCTTAACACAATTACTTACACACTCTAAATCACTTACACAAGTTAACCTTCTTTCATACTCCTAACATTCTTATTCATACAACTTATGAATTAGAAATTGCCCAAAACCCATTATAAAAACCCCCCTTAGCCATAAGATCACTTACACCACCTTCATCAAATCTATCTAACATTCTTTCTTATAATTTCACTACATTAAAATACTACTACCTTAATACCTTTATTATTAGTTGAAGAAATTTAAGAAAATGGAGCTTAGAACACTCTTTATTTAGCTTAAATCATCATCATTTTGGAGTATTATTGGGTAATTAATAGTTTGGGTACCTAATGTATCATTATTTTTGGAGTTTTGGATTTAATTATTTTTGGAGTTTAGAAGATCATCATTATGTTGGGATTTTGGACTAATTATCTTTGGAGCATTATTATCTATCTTTGAGGGTCTTATTTCTTATTATCTTCTATTGAGTCAAGCCCGAAATCTCAATGTGATGGAGGCGAGTTTGATCACATCATAGCCTATGCGTTGTCTTGCACATTTGAGGATGATAATGTGTGTGCAAAGGGATGTGATAACTTGGTTTTTGGATCACTTGGTGAAGTGATTAAAGTGGGAGACTTTATATGTCTTGATGAAGGCAACGAGTATGGAGTGTTGAAGTTCGGGTCCTTTGATCATGGAGTGATCATAGGTGAGGATGTGGAGTGGCTCAAGGAAGCAAAGAGAAGAGGAGAGGATCGGTTTGAAGAAGGCTCGAATTGTAACACCCCGGCCCCTCGGACCGCCGGTGACTACTCATGGAGACTGTAGACTAGCCCCACAAACCAACACAAGTCTTTCCAGCGCACTTTGGTCTCACTCGTGCGCACCCGGAAAACTTCCCAGGAGGTCACCCATCCTAAGATTGCTCCCCACCAAGCACGCTTAACTGTGGAGTTCTTAGCAAATGGGTTCCCTAGAAAAGAAGATGCACCTTGTTGATATGAGTAGTCTATCAATCTCTTTTCAAGCTAAATCTGGGGTATCACACTCACCCCCACTTAAGAATACAACGTCCTCGTTGGACCGTCACTTCAGGATCTTTTCCCCCGCTAGGTGCGCTGAACACACAATCAGCCACGGTCGCAGGGTCGCTCTGATACCATTTGTAACACCCCGGCCCCTCGGACCGCCGGTGACTACTCATGGAGACTGTAGACTAGCCCCACAAACCAACACAAGTCTTTCCAGCGCACTTTGGCCTCACTCGTGCGCACCCGGAAAACTTCCCAGGAGGTCACCCATCCTAAGATTGCTTCCCACCAAGCACGCTTAACTGTGGAGTTCTTAGCAAATGGGTTCCCTAGAAAAGAAGATGCACCTTGTTGATATGAGTAGTATATCAATCTCTTTTCAAGCTAAATCTGGGGTATCACACGAATGGTCGAGTGAAGCAGCAGCAAGTCGAGCAAGCTTTCTCGACCAAAACAGAAACTGATAAGTGAGGTCCAGCCCACCGCTCGACCAGGTCGAGCCCAACATGCTCGGTCGAGCGGCCCAGCATTCAAGTCCCAGCGAGCTTCTGTTTTGTAGAAACACTTAGAGACAATGAACTGTAACAAGAGGGGGGGTGAATTGTTACTTGCGCACTTTGAGTATTTTTAGCCCTTTTTAATGCGGAATTTGAATAACAAAAATACTCAAGACAATATAAAGAAAACTATAAAGGAACACCAAGATTTAACGTGGGAAAAAGAACCACGACCCACTAGGGATTTCTCTTCTCTATTACTTTATGTAAATCACTCCTCTATTACATAAAATAACTTCTACTCCTCTACTCTTTTTCTCCTCTCGGTAACTCCTTACCGTTTCTCTTCTACTCATGGTAACCTCTTACCGTTTCTCTACTCTTCTCACAGTAACCTCTTACCGTTTCTCTTCTCTCTACCTTTTAGACTTACCCAAGTCTAAATAACAAAAACTCTCAAATAAACCCTTTACAAGATTTATCTAAAATGGATGAATCATATCAAGAATAGCACAAGGATTAAATCTTGAAATTAATTAGACATTAAAATCAATCAAGATTTCCTCTCTTTATTTTGTAAACTCACGAAATATTTTTTGGCACAATATTTTCGGAAAAATAAATCTCTCTCAAATGATCACCTAATGTGCCGGTTGTATAAAAATCCTTTATATAGATTTTTGGATTTAATTTGCCCATAATCCCATGATCCGAAATAGTGGGAGTTGAGGGCTTAGTTTACGCGTGAGAGTGGTAGGAAAGCTTGGTAGTTACCCCAAGTTTTCTTGTCCTTTTAGCTAAAAATAGCCAAGACAATTTAAGAAAACTTATTTTAAGATCCTAATTTTAAGGAATATTTTTAGGAGTTAGTTAAATTAATTTCTTAATTGATTTCCTTGTGCATCCTAGACTAATTCATCCGTACAACAAAACTAAATAAGAAAAATAAAAATTAAAAATTATTTTCCTAATTATTTTTGTTGACTGCTCCTCTGACCGCTGATTCTGGGAACACTGCACTGTCTCCGATAGACCAATCTTCGAACTCTGACTTGATCTTGGAACAGTTAATAAGTAATCCCTTTTCAACGCTTAATGGTCCATCAACGACCATTAAAAAGATCGGATATTTGACCTATCAAAACAATCTCAAAGACAAATTATGTTTGTTTATTAAAGTTTACGTTATCATCAAAACTAAATGGGCAAACAAATTCCCCCTTTTTGATGATGACAAACTTTATAAACAAACTTAATAAAATAGAGTAAAACAAATATAATGAACATGCTTGAGATTAACACACATTCAATTAAATCTAGTAAATTAAATCGTTACAAATAATTCACTAAACTCACATGTAATCATATTACTCTAATAAATAAATTTTAAAACCTTTTTTTCAAATCATGTGGTTAAACATGACTTAAGGTTTTTTTAAAATTTAAAACAAGACTCAATGAAACAAAACATAACCATAAACACTTATAACTTTAGAAAATTAACTAAGAAATATAAAATATAAAATAAGACGCACAACAACTTAAGTAATTCAAAATATCATGAGGTTTTTGAGAATCAAAGAGATAAGTCAAAGTGATATTCAATAAATCATATCAAACAACAATTAATCCAATTTAATCAAATTATCCATAAGTACTCCCATGATGATCATTTCATTAATAATTTATTTCAAATAAGGCTTATTTCAAATAAGGCTTAAACATATCAAACAGTAAGTCAACAAATTGTTACTCTTCCCCTTTAAGTATATAGAACAAATTAAAATTTTAAGAACATGCTAAACTTCTTAAAGACTTAGAACAAATTAAAGTTTTAAGGTCTTAGGTTTTTAGAACAAAACAGAGAATCAATAAAATCAATAATCAGTTTAGAACTTAGAACGTTTAGAACTTAAGACAAAGAATCAATTATCAAGATTAAGCAAAAACATAAGCAATCACAAGCTTCATTTAAGTTTGTTTGCTACTCTTCCCCCTTTTGGCATCAATCAAAAAGTAGGGGTGTAAACCAATCCACAGCTCTAAGGCAAGCATTAGACAAATTAAGATAGTAAGCAGCAAACTAAGAAAATAAATGTCAAACATAATTCAAGAAAGCACGCATTCAAACATCTTAGACCATGGGGATAGAAAATAAAGATGATATATAAAAAGATAAAATGTTGTGGGTTAGATAGTAGCATGAACAAAACATAAATTGTTTTTGTACCCCAGCTTGGTACATAAAAAGACAAAAGAAAATATTGTTTTAGAAATTACATATAAATGGGCCAACCAAACATTAAATTTTTAATAGAAAACAGAAGCAGAAGGATCAGGCAGCAGGCTCCTCATCAACAAATCCTGTTTGCACCTCCACTGTGTCAAGCTTCGCACCAAGACGTGTTTCCATGTCGGTGAGTTGCTCAGCAATAGTAGATAGAGAGGCACGAACTTCACTCTGAAATGCAATGAATTGAGACTGCAAGGAATCAAATTTGCCTAGGATGAGATCAATTGGAGTTGGAGGAAAAGGTGAGTCATCCCTATCAAAACCAGTAGGTGTAGGTGAAGTGGGAATTGGTGATGGTGGTGATGATGGAATGTTAACTGGTGTGGGTGAGTCTGGTTTTGGTGATGGTGGGGTTGGAGAAGTAATGTCATCATGTTGGCTCGAGGAACTTTTGGAAGCCAACCTCTTGCTCTTTCGTGGTGTGAGCACAGAAGGTTTCTTGATATTCTTAAGAGGCACATGAAGGTCCTCATCTTCTTCCTGTTCCTTTTCTCCCTCTCCCTCAACCTGTTCCCCCTCACTCACAGCATCCTCCTGTTCCCTATCAGTTTCTGCCTCAGTAGTGGCAGTGGGAACATCCTCCTGATCTTCCTTTTCTTCTTCCTTTACTTCCTCCTCTTCTTCTTTTTCTACTTTCTCCACTTCTTCTTCATCAGAACTTACATTAACCTCCTCAATGGCATGCTCTAGAATCCCCTTTTCATTCAATTGGAGGTGCAAATTGGTAAGGCACCTCTCACTGATCTTATTATTAGCACTCATGGGAAATTCTAGCCCATCCATTGGGACTCCAAACTTCTTAAAAATACAAGGTAATAAACCACCATAACCAACCATAAGTCCTTTCTCTATGCACTCGGACAAATGTGATACCATTAATGAAGGAAAATTAATTTTAATGTGATTAGCCATGCAATAAATCAGTGTTGCATCTCGTAAATTTACTTCACTCCGCTTAGAATTGCGGGGTAAAATAAACCTACGGGCAATGTTGTAAAGAAGCTTGTGTAGTGGAGACAGAGACATGTGACTAAACCTCCTTTTGTTTTCTTGACCAAGAAATTTTAAAACAGTCTTTTCTGTGATACCCGAAAAAACAATCTTTGACCCAACATAGTAAGTGTCAAACCCTACCACCGGAACTCCGAACCATTCCCCCAACATTAAACTATTAAATTCAATTTTAATATCTTTAATGACGCTAGAACAAACCTCATTGTCGATTGTGAAATTTTTGATGAACTCTCTCATGAGATGTGGATAAATTGGATTACAAGCAAAATTACTCATTAATTCCTCCCACCCTTGATTACTCAAAATAGCGTGTAATTGAGGAAAGGGAGTAGAATCATACCAATACTTGTCCAAACCAAATCCTACGGACATCTCTTTTGCAACCTCCTCTGCACAATTAGGATCCACGACCTTGGCCTTTTTAGCCGGTTTTGAAGATGAGCTTCCTTTGGTGGAAAAAGCCCTTTTTGTGCCAACATGCATGGGTTTTGAAGATGATTTGGGTTGTGATGAGGGAGTTGATGATTGTGGGTTGTCGAATGTAGGGTGAATGACTTGTAGAGGTTCCGGTTGTATGAATTTGGGCATCTTTTCTTTGGTGTTCTTGGTAGAAGAAGTCTTGGGAATTTTCATGGTGAAGATGAGTTGATTTGAGGAAGATTAGGGATTTGAAGAAGAAAGGGGGGTTGACGGTTTTTGAAATGATAAAGGAGAAGTTGTACTTTGGTAATTATGGTGAATGATTGATGTGACGTTAAGAGTGGGTTATATAAAGTGTGAAGGGACGGTTATGAATTGAGTGTACAACTTCTTGAATTAGTTTTAGTGTATGAACCGAGTGAGGTAACGAAAAGTTTAAGTGTAAGTTCGTTGAATTTGTCGATTAAGATAACTACTTTCCGAAACACCTCGATGATCCGTCTTCCATTTTAAAATAATGCTGGCTTACCGAAATAAATTAAAAATAACGAAAATGCTGGAATTTGTGGAAAATAAAATATTTTTGTGATTGTTGAAAAATAATTTATAATATGTGGGTAATAATATAAAATAATAATATATAATATAAAATAAGTTTATGCTACTTGGTCTAATCAGTTCAATCATGCAAGCAATCAAGATTAAGTTTAAGACATAAATTTAAATAGAAGCATACCCAAATCTCGCAATGATTGAGTAATCAATCTTGGTTGTTGTGGTTGATTGAACCCTTCCGATTTTTCAAGATGTTTTGAGGAGTAATACTAGCATTAAACTTTAGTGAAGCTTGATCATACCTAGCTCCAACCTCATCTTTTCAAATTGTTCTCTTGGAAGCGGTTTGGTCATAATATCTGCAACTTGATCACTAGTATTGACATGTTTAACAATAATATTTTTATGCTCTACGTTATCCTTAAGAAAATGGTGTCTAATATGAATATGTTTAACTCTAGAATGATGCACTGGATCTTTAGAAATGCAAATAGCACTAGTATTATCACAATAGATAGGAACACATTCAAGTTTAATACCAAAATCTCTTAGCTGTTGTTTAATCCAAAGCATTTGGGAACAGCAGACTGCTGCTGCCACGTATTCAGCTTCTGCAGTGGATAAAGCTACTGTGTTCTGTTTCTTGGAACTCCATGATACCAAACAAGATCCAAGAAATTGTACCATTCCTGAAGTGCTTTTTCTATTCACAAGATCACATGCATAATCTGCATCACTATACCCTTTCAAGTCATAGACATCACTTTTAGGATAAAATAGGGATAAGTCATCTGTTCCTTTTAAATATCTTAGAATTCTTTTAACTGCCGTGTGATGTGATTCTTTAGGATTTGATTGAAATCTAGCACACAAACCAACACTAAAAGATATATCGGGTCTACTAGCTGTTAAGTGTAGTAGAGATCCTATCATGCCTCTATACATTGTTTGGTCAACATTAATACCGTTAGCGTCTTCGTCTAACCTAATGTTAGTGGCCATGGGTGTATGGTTTGTCTTAGCATTATCTAGTCCATATTTCTTTAGAAGTTCTTTTATATATTTTTGTTGATGAATAAAGATACCGTTAGCAGTTTGTTTAATTTGCAAACCAAGGAAGAAATTTAATTCTCCCATCATACTCATTTCAAATTCATTACTCATTAGGTCAGCAAATTCCTTACATAACGATTCATTAGTAGCACCAAAAATAATATCATCAACATATATTTGAACAACTAAAATATTTGAACCTTTATTCTTAAAAAATAAGGTTTTATCAATTTTACCACGTATGAACTTGTTATCAATCAAAAACTTAGATAGTCTCTCGTACCATTGTCTAGGAGCTTGTTTTAGCCCATAAAGAGCTTTGTCAAGCTTGTAGACGTGATCCGGAGAAAATGGGTTTTCAAAGCCAGGTGGTTGTTCCACAAACACTTCTTCTTCTAGAAACCCATTTAAGAATGCACATTTTACGTCCATTTGATATGATTTAAAATTCATGAAAGCAGCAAATGAAATAAGAATTCTAATAGCTTCTAATCTAGCTACGGGAGCAATAGTTTCAGTATAGTCAATACCTTCTTGTTGATTGTAACCTTTTACCACTAACCTTGCTTTGTTTCTTACGATTGTTCCATGTTCATCCAGCTTGTTCCTGAATACCCATTTCAGACCAATTATCTTCTTGTTCTTCGATTTAGGTTCCAAGTGCCATACTTTGTTTCTTTCAAACTCATTCAACTCGTCTTGCATAGCTACCACCCAATCCGAATCTTGTAAAGCTTCTTCATGATTCTTGGGTTCCATTGTTGAAAGAAAAGCAAAGTGTGCACAAAAGTTTCTCATTTGTGACCTTGTTTGTATTCCTTTGTTCATGTCGCTTATGATCAAGTCAAGTGGATGTGATTTTTGCTGTTTCCATGGTCTTGGAACAAAGTCTCTAGTGGAGACAGATGTGGAAGCAGGCTCACTGACTTGATTCTGATTTGGTTCACCATCATTTCTTTCTTCTTGATTTTCTCTTGGGATAACTGGATTAGGAACTGTAGGCTGTTCCTGTTCTGCCTGTCGCTCCTGTTCTTGATTTGGTTCAGCATTCTGAACTTGTTGTTGTTCTTCTTGATCTTGCTCTTTTTGTATAAGTTCTTCATCGTCCAAATCAGCAAGACCTATCTTAAAATCACCTGTTTCTTGTTCACTTGTTATAAAGTTAGTTTCATCAAATATAATGTGAACAGATTCCTCAACACACATGGTTTTCTTATTATAAACTCTATATGCTTTACTATGAGATGAATAGCCAAGAAATACCGCTTCATCACTTCTTTCATCGAATTTACCTATATTTCGTTTTCCATTAACGTGCACAAAACATCGACATCCAAAGACTCGAAAATATGAAATATTAGGTTTAATTCCTTTAAATAATTCGTAAGGGGTTTTAGAAGTGATAGGTCTAATTAATACTCGATTTAATATATAGCATGCAGTATTTACGGCTTCGGCCCAAAAATTTCTATGTAAACCACTAGCAATCAACATAGTTCTAGCCATTTCTTCCAAAGTTCTGTTTTTACGTTCAACCACACCATTTTGTTGTGGTGTTCTAGGTGCGGAGAAATTGTGACTTAAACCATGCTCATTGCAATAATCCATAAACTTTGAATTTTCAAATTCTTTTCCATGATCCGATCTTATGTGGACTAGTTGATTGTTACTAGATTTCTGAATTTTAGTAGCGAATGCAACAAATTCATCAAAGGCTTCATCTTTGCTAGATAAAAATAAAGTCCATGTAAATCTACTGTAATCATCAACTATAACAAAAACATAACGCTTACCGCTGCGACTTTGTATTCTCATAGGTCCACAAAGATCCATATGAATTAATTCAAGTGGTCTTGAGGTGGTCACGACATTTTTAGGTTTAAAGGATGACCTTGCATGTTTTCCTTTAGCACAAGGATCACATACTTCATTCTTTTGAAATTTTAGGGACGGTAATCCTCTTACTAGGTCTTTAGATCGTAAATTATTAAGCAATGAAAACCTAGCATGACCTAATCGTTTATGCCAAAGAAAAGGGTCATCTTCTATAACGCTTAGACATGTTAAACTGGTTTTAGGAACAGTGTGCAGGTCCACCACATAGGTGTTCCCTTTTCTGATCCGTTCCAGAATGATGTCTCCTGTGTCGTTCCTAGAAATGATGCACTTATCAGAAGTAAAGTTTACAGAGTTACCTTTGTCGCAAAAATTGAGAAATACTTAAAAGATTGTGCTTTAAATTCTCGACCAAAAATACATTATCTATAGCATGGGAACTTGACCTTCCTATTTTGCCTTTGCAATGATTTCACCTTTCATGTTGTCGCCAAAGGTCACCGTTCCTCCATCATAGGCTTCTAGTGAGAGAAATTTTGATCTATCGCCTGTCATGTGCTTGGAACAGCCACTGTCGAGATACCATTAGTTGTTCCCCCTCACTAGAACCTGCAAAACGAATTTAGTTGTTAGAGGGTGGAACCCAGCCATCCTTGGGTTCCATGTCGATTATACAAGAATCATATTTCTTAATCAAAACTCTATCGACATATATTTGATTCGTTTTGTTATGATGTTCCCTTTTTAAACATTGATGTTTTAGGTGCCCAGTTTTGCCACAAAAGGAACAGACTTTGTTACTTGAGAGATCAACGTAAACCTTTTTCTTTTTATCATGTTTGTCATATCCTAGACCTTCGGTTCCTTTGGTTTTAGCATTAAGAATGCATTTGGGAACTTCTTTGATTTTCCCTTTTTCTCTTGAATTTAATTCAAGCTTAAGACGATCATTTTCTTTTAAGGCGGATTCTAGGTCTAATTTCATTTGTAAAAGGACACATTTAATTTCTTTATTAGACTCGTAATTTACTTCCATCTCAAATTGCTTAAGTTGATTCAATTCAATATTTAACATGATGTTTTCTTCTTTTACCTTTTCTATTGCTTCTTTTAACATCACATTATTATCAAGCAATTCAAAGAATCGAGTTTGCACATCGTACCTAAAAGAATTAAGGTAGGATATTTGGTCTTTACACGCTTTAAGGTCTTTTTCAGTTTTGAGACAGATGGCTGTTTGTTTTTCCAAATTTTCGTGAGATTCTAAAATCATGCTAATTAATCTATGTTTATCCAATTTAAATAAATAATCAGAAAATCGATCAGTAGACAGTACCTCTTTTCCTTTAGCCTTTTCATCATGCGTCGCCATGAGACAAAGATTGGCTACTTCTTCTTCTTCTTCAACGGGAGCTTCGGTTTTGGTTTCGCTTTCGGATTCTCCCCAATCAGCTATCATGGCTTTGCGTAAATCGGCTTTGTTGAAATTTCCTTTTGTAGGTTGTCTTCCTGTTTCTCTCGCTTTCCCTTTGCCTTTCTCATTTTTCCATAATGGGCAATCCTTGATTAAATGCTCGGTACTTCCACATTTGTAGCATTCATATGTTTTGGAATTTGAAGTTCCTCTTTCCTTGTTGTTTCTTTGATTCTTATACTTGTTGTTCCTGAAAAACTTCCTAAACCTACGTACCAGCAAGGCTGCCTCTTCCTCGTCAGTTTCTGATTCTTCTTGATCGTTTGCTGTCAGAGCCAGACCCTTGTTCCTGGAACTGTCCCTGTTCCCAAATGTAGTTCATGAATCATAAGGTAACCAGCCAACTCTTCCAGATTAAACTTTGTGAAATCTTTAGATTCTTGAATGGCTGTGACCTTTGCTCTCCAACGATCATCTTGAGGTAGGCTTCTTAGGATTTTTCGCACTTGTTCATCTGAGGGAATTAGCCTTCCAAGAGAGACAAGCTCATTCGTGATATTCGTGAACCTTGTAAACATTTCTTGAATACTTTCTTTAGGTTCCATCACAAATCTTTCGTATTTGGACATGAGCAAATCAATCTTGGAACGCTTTACTTCACTCGTTCCTTCGTGGGTAACCTCCAGCAGATCCCAAATTTGTTTGGCGGTTCTGCATCCCATAATGCGATTATGTTCATTTGGACCAAGCCCACAATGAAGCAATTTAATAGCAAGAGCGTTCATTTCCATCATTTGAAAATCTTCTTTCTCATATTCAGTGATAGGTTTGGGAACAGTCTCGTTATTGGAGTTGGTAGTTGTTACCTCAAAATCTCCAATTTTGATAACTCTCCAAACTTGATAATTTTCGGCTTTGATGAAGATCTCCATCCTGTTTTTCCAATATGTATAGAATTTGCCATCGAACATTGGTGGTCTCTGAGTAGAGTATCCTTCTTCCATGCGCTCGTTCATTTTCTGCATCTCTAATACTCCAAGATACGGCTCTCAGGGTTTCCTGATCAAATGAGGAACAAGGCTCTGATACCAATTGTAGAAACACTTAGAGACAATGAACTGTAACAAGAGGGGGGGTGAATTGTTACTTGCGCACTTTGAGTATTTTTAGCCCTTTTTAATGCGGAATTTGAATAACAAAAATACTCAAGACAATATAAAGAAAACTATAAAGGAACACCAAGATTTAACGTGGGAAAAAGAA
This sequence comes from Amaranthus palmeri, assembly GCA_019776075.1. Lineage (NCBI taxonomy): Eukaryota > Viridiplantae > Streptophyta > Magnoliopsida > Caryophyllales > Amaranthaceae > Amaranthus > Amaranthus palmeri. The sequence continues at coordinate 47,158 of JAAKBH010001075.1, forward strand.
CCACGACCCACTAGGGATTTCTCTTCTCTATTACTTTATGTAAATCACTCCTCTATTACATAAAATAACTTCTACTCCTCTACTCTTTTTCTCCTCTCGGTAACTCCTTACCGTTTCTCTTCTACTCACGGTAACCTCTTACCGTTTCTCTACTCTTCTCACGGTAACCTCTTACCGTTTCTCTTCTCTCTACCCTTTAGACTTACCCAAGTCTAAATAACAAAAACTCTCAAATAAACCCTTTACAAGATTTATCTAAAATGGATGAATCATATCAAGAATAGCACAAGGATTAAATCTTGAAATTAATTAGAGATTAAAATCAATCAAGATTTCCTCTCTTTATTTTGTAAACTCACGAAATATTTTTGGGCACAATATTTTCGGAAAAATAAATCTCTCTCAAATGATCACCTAATGTGCCGGTTGTATAAAAATCCTTTATATAGATTTTTGGATTTAATTTGCCCATAATCCCATGATCCGAAATAGTGGGAGTTGAGGGCTTAGTTTACGCGTGAGAGTGGTAGGAAAGCTTGGTAGTTACTCCAAGTTTTCTTGTCCTTTTAGCTAAAAATAGCTAAGACAATTTAAGAAAACTTATTTTAAGATCCTAATTTTAAGGAATATTTTTAGGAGTTAGTTAAATTAATTTCTTAATTGATTTCCTTGTGCATCCTAGACTAATTCATCCGTACAACAAAACTAAATAAGAAAAATAAAAATTAAAAATTATTTTCCTAATTATTTTTGTTGACTGCTCCTCTGACCGCTGATTCTGGGAACACTGCACTGTCTCCGATAGACCAATCTTCGAACTCTGACTTGATCTTGGAACAGTTAATAAGTAATCCCTTTTCAACGCTTAATGGTCCATCAACGACCCTTAAAAAGATCGGATATTTGACCTATCAAAACAATCTCAAAGACAAATTATGTTTGTTTATTAAAGTTTACGTTATCATCAAAACTAAATGGGCCAACATGTTTTTTCTTTGCGGTTTTATGAACTTTAGCCCATTTTGTTCCTAAGACTCTTGATATGAAATGGCACTATATAAGTGACCTTAAGGGAGTATTAGGGAATGTAAGAGAGCCACATTACAAGGGGTTTACTAGGGTTTTTGCCATTGGAGAGTATTCTCATTGTATTGGGGGTTTTGAGAGAGATTGAAAGAAAGTTTCAATCTTTAGCTTTGTGAAGTTGTTCTCAAGGCTTGTGTGTGTTGAATCATTAGTGTATATTGATATATTAATGATAAGAAACATTATTTGAGGGGGAGGTATCCTAAGATACCTCATTAATCTTGTTGTTGTGTGTGTTTCATTTGTGCTCTGTTTTTCTTGTTGTTCTTTTGCCTTCTTTGTGTTCTTGTTTCTCACCCAATCTTCATAGCCCATTCACAACAATTGGTATTAGAGCTTTAGGTGAGATTTGTGGGTAAAAGGTTGAGTCTTGGGTAGGGAAGCAAGATGGGCGATGGTACAAAGTTCAACATTCCCATGTTTGATGGGAAGATGAACTTTTCGGTATGGAAGAGCACCGTAATGGATTTGTTGGTGCAACAAGGGATTGATGAGGCTCTTGAGAAGAGTAAGCTCTCAACAATGGATGAAGGGAAATGGGTAGCCATGAAGAAGAAGGCGCTGAGCTCCGTTAGGCTTGCTATTGCACCCTATATCAAGTATAACTACTTGGATGAAACCGACCCCGGTGTGTTGTTGGAAAAGCTTCAATCGGTGTATTCTTCGAAGTCTTTGACCAACAAGTTGTGCTTGAGATGGGAGTTGCATCAACACATGAAGGAGGAGGATACAAGTATGCAAGATCATATCAATACATTCAACCAATTGGTGTGCCAATTATTGAATGCCGATGAGAAGCTTTTAGATATCGAGAAGGCACTATGACTCTTAGCTTCTCTTCCAAAGAGCAACAAAAATGTAGTTCAAGTTTTGCTTCTTGGGAGGGACATAATCAGTTTTGATCAAGCCCTAGCCACTTTGAGAGAAAATGATAGGTTTATGGTGAGGCATGGTGAAGGGGATGAGAAGAAGGGTAATGGTGAAGCTCTATTTGGGGAAAGCTCAAGAGGGAGATCTAAAGAGGGGTTTCAAGTTAAGGGGAAGTGTCAAGTGAGAAATGACTATAGTAACAAGGAGTGTTACTATTGTAAGAAGAAAGGGCACATTCAATCAATGTGCAAGGAGATGAAGGAAGATCTCAAGAGAGGGAAGGATTTGAGGATTGGAGGAAGAGATGGTGAGAATAGCGGGAGTGCCGCTCTAGGCTTTGTTGATGATGAAGAGTATGAGGGAGCACTTCTAGTGGATGGGGGAGTGGCTCGTAAGAGGGAATAGTTGATTGACTCTGGTGCATCATTCCATGTTTGTTGTGAGAAGAAGAAGTTTGCTAAGCTTAGCTATTTTGATGAAGGCCTTGTGTCCTTACCAAATGATGAGAGGGTGAAGGTAGAAGGTATGGGAGTGATGTGCTCGATTTAGAGCACATTTATCTCCCCATTTATGTGTCGTTATCTCGCGTTTGATATTGGTTTTTACACATCTTATGCATGATTTCACTTCGATCTTGTCTCCATGTGCTTTTAAGTGTTTTTAGGTGTTTTCGGGAGATTTTGAGTTGTTTTCGTTGCGTACGAGATTTCGACACTTGAGTGGAAGATAATGCACGCGTTTCGAGGTGCTCACGTGTGTTTCGGGTCATCCCCGAAGATATCACGATGATCGGAGCTCGTTTCGAAGCGATTCGGGTTAGTTTGAGGCTTAAACATCAAGGACGAAGAAAAGGCACGCGTTTCGAGGCTCTCAACAGTGTTTCGGGTCATCCCCGAAAGTATCGCGAGGATCGGAATTCATTTAAGCATGTTTGGAAGCCCCAAATGGACCAACAGGCCCCCATTCGGTCGAATGGAGGAGCCCTTCGGTCGAATGGTAGAGCAGCAGCCCAAAGCTACCTCCCTTGCTCACTGTTTTACCCGAATCCACTCACATTCGGGCGAAGCCATGCTGATTCGGGCGAAGGGTACGGACATTCGGTCGAATGTCACTCAAGACCAAAAATGAAGCAGCCACTGGAAATACCGAATTCCAGTCTCATTCGGGCGAATGAGCTGGATTCGGTCGAATCCTTCACTGCCATTCGGGCGAATGCTGTAGAAATCAGCACGTGTTTTCGTTTTCGCAAGCTTTTTTCCGTAGGATCTTTTTAGGGTTTCTTTCCCCTTTCCCTTGGGCTATATATAGGCTCTTATTTCCAATGTAAAGCCCATGACTTGATTGGGAGAAATCCTCCCTTTCTTGTTCATCAATTTATGCTTTCCCTCTTTTGATTTCTTGCCCTAATTTTGTATTGTTCTTCATTTATTGTTTCTTCCTTCTTCATTTATGTAAGTTTCTTTCATTTATTGCTTTTCTATCTTTATTGCTTTCATTTATGCTTTCCTTTATGCTTTCATTTAATGTTCTTGTAGCTTAGATTTGTTGCTTTCTTGCTATCTCTTTCTTTTATGTTTTGTTGTTCTTCATTCCTTCTTCTATGCTTTCCATTTATTGTTTTCATGTCTTTGGTTTCTTCAATGCTTTTTAGAATAGGTTTATTGCTTTCCTCTCTTCTTGCTTCTTCCTTCCATATGCTAGAGTAGATTTTAGGGTTTTGGGTTAGAGAAACCTTAGGGCTTTGGTCTTGTGTTTAATGTTTAGGAAGATGATTGAGGTTGATATTGGTTTGATTGATTGATATTCGATACATATCTTGTCCTGCCACTCCTTAGTGAGACATAGGGCGATTATGGGTCGTTCGTATTGACTATAGGTCATCAACTTCCCCATGTCATCTAGAGTGTCTCGATTGACCTTTGTTCGATCTCCTTCGACCTAACCTATCTCTATTTCCAATAGACCTACCTATGGTGGACCTAGCCTAAGCCCGCTTTCTTTCCTTGCTTGTTTTCATCCTTAGTTTAGTTCACCCATCCTTTTACCAACCAACCATCCAACCTTTCCCACACCAATTCTTTAGTCTAGCACCCCTTGTCCTTGTGGTTCGACCCCCGAATTACCGCTACACTCGTTGTAGTAGCATTTTGGGTGATTATAAATGTGTTTGCATAGCCAAGGTCTCTAGCGTTAAACGACGCGTTAGAAACCGGTTATCAAAATGGCGCTTTTGCCGGGGACAAGGCGTTTGTTTAGATTTTAGTTTTGGTGTGTTTTATGAATAGTTTTTTGTTTTTGTTATTTTTGTTTTCTCTCCATGGATTGCAACATTTATCAAGTTGAGCATGAATCTTTTTGGAGTTTCTTTCTTAGATATAAGATGTTCTTCCTCCGCATGTATAATGTTAAAATATGGCGAATTTGTAATCATCTTTACGGAGGTTTGAATAGTGAGACTAGGGAACTCGTGGATGAGTATCACGATAACACGTTTCTTGACCAAACCCCTGTGATTTGTTTGAACTTCTTTAAAGAGATGGCCAAACATTTCTATAGGAAGGAGTACCCTTGTTTCCCTCCCCTTGAGATTCCGCCGACTTTCCCTTCTAGTGACCCTTTGGTTCAAGTGTGGACCGAGTTGGAGAGAATATGGAGCGTTAATATTTATAGAAAGGTCTTTGAGGCGAGACTAGAGTCCCACTACCGTGACCTAGACTCCCCTCAACCTATCATTAGCTCCCCTTCTCCTCTAGATGATCAATGTTCTTGTGTTGATGCACCACTCGCCGACGAGGTTCATGATGAGGTCCCTTGCGCACCTCAATATGACACACCCCTCGCATATGTGCATGATCATCTAGCTAGTGGAATCGATGACCTAGAGGTAGACTTGCCCCTTATTGAGGAGTCTCAAGTGCATACCCTTGTTGTGCCTTCCGTTGAGTCTCACTTTACACCTCTTTGTCATGAGAAGCTCCCGGTCGTTCATGTTCATGCTTGCTTTGATGCTTGTGTTGCTATGCCTCTTGCTTCCCTCCCCCCTCCCTCCGTTCATTCTTCCCCCGACTTTTCATCATGTCATGGAAAGTTGGTTTTCGTTGTGTTTCTCCCCCTTTTCTTTCTTCTCTCCCTCTTTCACTCCCCAACCTCTGCGGTTGTGGGAAGTGAATATGATAAACTCCTCCGGAGTTTGACTCGCTACCCCCGTAGTGAGTCGGGTCTAGCTAGAGACCTAAAAGAAGCGCTTGTTGGGAGGCAACCCAACTGTAGATATTATTTCTGTTTCATTTCTTGTTTTGCATTCATTACATTGCATTTTTGCTAGTCATTGCTCACGTTTGGTTTGTAGTTTTTTCGTTAGTATTTGCAGACCTAGACGACCCTTAGACTTGATCCTCCACAAATTTTGCTTGTGTTTTATTCGACGATTTCGAGAGGGTCAATGCTAACGGTCCCGCAAGGGTGAGTAAGAGAAAGAAGGCTCAAAAGTACCCAAGAGCCAAACATGAAGATTATAGCTTCACCCAAGCTTGGGGGAGGCGATTGCTCTAGCTTCGCGCTTCATGCCTCCACTTCTTTTGAAGAGCGGAGAGTTCTTAGACCACTTCATGGTGGCGATGGTAATGCTAGGAGTGAATGCCCTCCTAGCCTAGGTATGACCTTCTTCTCTCTTTATTTTTGGCTAGCTTGTGTTTGTTTTGGGTGTTGCGACAATCTTGTTGACCATGGTTTTTAATGTTTCATCTTTCTTCTCTCCTTCTTTGCTAGAGGCTAGCAAAGCTTTAGCTTGGGGGTGGGATGGTCAACTTCGTTGTCGCTCCACCCATTTGTTTGTGCATTTAGTTCTATATAGCTATAGTTTAGTTCATAGTGTGCATCATTTTGTATATCTTTTTGCATATTCATCTTGCATTCATACATAGTGTACATATTGCATATTCATGTTTAGTTTTCAATAAGATGGTTGAGTTGTGAAACTGGCATGCTTGCTTCTGGTGTGTACTTCTGTGGTCTGACCTTATGCAAACTCATATTTCCTTAGCCCTGTGCATGTTTTGGGACCTAGAGTTTGACCTATTTTCCACATAGCTTGGGGGAATTGGGGTTTGCTTGGTTTGTGGCTTGGATGACTACCTTTAGAGGCACATTTCGACTAGCCTGTGAGTATTGAGCCTTCTTGGACTCCTTGCGAGTTCCATTCATTTTGTGTGCTAGTTAGGGGATCTAAGTGTTGTGTCGGTTCTTCTCCAGTATAGTCGGCTTTTCTTGAGACCAGGGATGATAACACGTTCGCTAGAATTAAGCTACATAGCCAAATAGCCTACCTTAGCTTGAACGAAATTGACTTTAGGATAAGCCAAGTTTTTGCCTTTCCTATTCTTTTGTACACACATTATTTAGCCTCCACATGAGCCAAATTGTTCCCTCTTCTTACCTAGAGGATAGCTTTGTGATAGTGGGGTTTGTTATGTGCTACAGTGATTAGTGGGTTATTGGTTATGTTGTTGGTTGTTGGTTTCTTATGACTCTACTCATCTCTTATCCAGCTCTTATTATTTCTCTCCTATTTCCTCCAATGCTTTCATTGATATTATTCATACACATTCTATGTTTTGAGGAAGCCTCTCTCTTGTTTTTAATTGAGTTTTTATACACATACATATTCATGTGAGTGAGAAGGTCGATATATTCATTTGGGAGATGAGCTTGGAAACACTTGTGTTTATGAGATTTTACATGTTTGGATAGTGTTTGATGATGGAGATCATTGTGCTTACATGTTATTGGGTTATTGTTGGTTGTTGGATATAGTTCACATTGGTTTATTATGAGATGTTTGTGGGTATTTGTTTAGGGTCACTAGCTATCCTCTACTTTGCTCCACATTCCCAAATGTATCCCACCTTAACCCTAAGCCGACGTTACAACCCTTTGTGCTAACCTGTTCGACTTGGTTCGATTAGTTCGTTCTGTGCTGGAGTTAGATAAGACACAATCCCCATGATTCTCCCCTATTAGGTTGTTTGATTCCCGACTCATCTTTAGTCGGATGATTATGAGCGAAACACAAACCAAAATCAAACACATGAGCGTCATTGCATATTTCTCACATCTTTTAAGAAGTAACCCGGGGAGCGTAGACTTGTGACCTCTCTAGGTAGTGGGTGGCATAGCCTGTGATGTAGCTTACCCTAGTGATCTTGAGTTTGTGGAATTGGTCATTCTTCTCGGTATTGCGCTCTATTGAGACCATTGTACTTGCACGCATATGGCTAGGGAAGAGTTTTGCTTGTACACAGCTCGCGTTGCTTTGATTTCCGCTCACCTTGCATTGCATCATATTAGATTTTGCATCGTAGTTATTAGTTGCATATAGTTTTCATCCTTGCATTTGCATTACATAGGATTTGTGGGTCTGCTTCTGAAAAACCCTCACGAAACCTAACTCGTCCTCTTTGGGAGACCTTGAGGTTTAAAGGGCTTGTCGTACGTGCTAAGTGCGACCGTGATTCCTACGACAGTGAGTATTAGGTTTTATTGCTTTTGTAGTTTAGTTTTGTTTTGTTTTTGTAGTTAGTTGTTTTGGGGTGCCCATGTGCTTTCATGTTGTTCCTACCTAGTCTCTTTGCTAGGGACTAGCAAAGGTTAAGCTTGGGGGTGTTGATGTGCTCGATTTAGAGCACATTTATATCTCCCCAATTATGTGTCGTTATCTCGCGTTTTATATTGGTTTTTACACATCTTTACGCATGATTTCACTTTGATCTTGTCTCCATGTGCTTTTAAGTGTTTTTAGGTGTTTTCGGAGATTTTGAGTTGTTTTCGTTGCGTACGAGATGTCGACACTTGAGTGGAAGATAATGCACGCGTTTCGAGGTGCTCACGTGTGTTTCGGGTCATCCCCGAAGATACGATGATCGGAGCTCGTTCGAAGCGATTCGGTTAGTTTGAGGCTTAAACATCAAGGACGAAGAAAAGGCACGCGTTTCGAGGCTCTCAACAGTGTTTCGGGTCATCCCCGAAAGTATCGCAAAGATCGGAATTCATTTAAGCATGTTTGGAAGCCCCAAATGGACCAACAGGCCCCCATTCGGTCGAATGGAGGAGCCCTTCGGTCGAATGGTAAAGCAGCAGCCCAAAGCCTCCCTCTCCCTGCTCACTGTTTTACCCGAATCCACTCACATTCGGGCGAAGCCATGCTGATTCGGGCGAAGGGTACGGACATTCGGTCGAATGTCACTCAAGACCAAAAATGAAGCAGCCACTGGAAATACCGAATTCCAGTCTCATTCGGGCGAATGAGCTGGATTCGGTCGAATCCTTCACTGCCATTCGGGCGAATGCCGTAGAAATCAGCACGTGTTTTCGTTTTCGCAAGCTTTTTCCGTAGGATCTTTTTAGGGTTTCTTTCCCCTTTCCCTTGGGCTATATATAGGCTCTTATTTCCAATGTAAAGCCCATGACTTGATTGGGAGAAATCCTCCCTTTCTTGTTCATCAATTTATGCTTTCCCTCTTTTGATTTCTTGCCCTAATTTTGTATTGTTCTTCATTTAATGTTTCTTCCTTCTTCATTTATGTAAGTTTCTTTTCATTTATTGCTTTTCTATCTTTATTGCTTTCATTTATGCTTTCCTTTATGCTTTATTTAATGTTTTTGTAGTTTAGATTTGTTGCTTTCTTGTTATCTCTTTCTTTTATGTTTTGTTGTTCTTCATTCCTT
>JAAKBH010001076.1:0-55833 GCA_019776075.1 Amaranthus palmeri
AAAAACAAATCTTTGTTCCTTACTTTTATTCTTATATATATTTTTATACAACATTTTAAAAATATATTTACTTTTATATTTTAGGCAAATTATATTTCAACTATGATAATTATCATGTGTTAATATTTTAATTTCCTAAACAAGGTGAACTATATTAATTTGAAAAATGACATATTCATAACAATTAATAATTAATAAGTTATATAAAACTAATGTAATTATATAATGTTTGTTCTACAATTACATACAAATGATTATTTAAAATGAAATACTCCCTCCGGTCCAGTTTACTTGTCCCATTTGACCAAACGCGAATATTAAGGTAGTAGTGGGGTCCATTGGAAAAGGTGGTAGTTTGTTTTTTAATTGATTAAATTAATTATAAATGTAGTAGTGGAGTATTGGAAATTGGAAAAGTGGAGGTATTTTGGTAAAAAAAGGATAGCCAAAAAAGGAAATGAGACAAGTAATGAGGAATTGCCAAAATAGGAAATGAGACAAGTAAACTGGAACGGAGGGAGTATATTATAGGACTTATATATGGAAGTTATTTTATTAATATCTTGTCGCACAATGTAATACAAAGTTTTACTCCTTACTTTTATTTCCAAATAAATCTTTGTACAACAATTAGTTTATTTTAAAAATACATTTACTTCCATATTTTAGACAAATTCTATTTTAGTTATGATAATTATCATGTGTTAATATTTTAGTTTCCTAAACAAGGTGAATTATATTTATTTACAAAATGACAAGTTCATAACAATAAATACTAAAAACCTAATGATTACACAATTACACTTCTCTTATTCAAAATTAGTAACGATTATTTCAATAATACTCTAATTGTGGTTAAGAAAAGTTAGAGCTCTACACACGCATATTATACCAAAGGTAAATTAATTGTTGAAATTGACTAAACTAATTCATCAATTATATGATTCAATGTATTTTATTTAATGTCTTACTTAATTTTGATTTTTTGACATCAGGATTTAAATGATATTCCCTCTATAAAGAAGATCAAAAGACAAAACTGAAAAATTTCGCCCAGAAATTCAAAGAAAAAGTAATAAGATTTGTGTTTATATAGTTTTTTTTTATAAATCGATTTGTTTATATAGTTAAATATATTCAATTTAATACATCAATTAATGTATGTACAAATCAGCTTTGTTATTTAATTGTATCTATATATTTATCAATTATTATCTATGTCTATTAGTTATGTTTTAATTATGTTCTTATATATTCATTAATGTTAATATATATATATATATATATATATATATATATATATATATATATATATATATAATCTATCTATAACTATTACTAAAACAAAACACGCTGACATCATCATTAATTAATATTGCTTACGTGTCACAACCTCAACAAAAAATTTCCCTCCAAAGCTCAATGATGACATCATCGCTAATTAACATATTTGACTTAATTATTTTCTAACTATATAACTATAATGTATTCATATTGATGTTACATTTTTTAAGTCACCTCATTTAATGTTTCAGAAATTTATATATTTTATTTCATTTTTTTCAATTGTTTATAAAATCTTTTTAATTTTATTTTTTAAATGAGTATTATTTAAGTGAATTGGATATTGTAAGTTGGTTAAAAAATAAAATACTTTTATGAGGATTTTTTTTTAATTAATTAAATTGGTTACTTAAATGCAATGCATAAGTCTAATATGCTTTTTAGATTGTCACTACCTTTATGCAAGTCTCTTATATTTTTTATGACAAACAAATTTTTTTTAAAGTTTATAAAATAATTTAACATAAATATTTATGTTAAATCTATAACTAAATTTTCACAATTATCTACGCACAATGCAAAGTATGATACAAATCAAACAATGTATGTAATGTATCCAACAATTCAGAACGAAATGAGATATAACCATAATGTAAAATTTATTTATTAAAATTTTAATTTCTTAAATGATATGTGAGCAAAATTTAATAAGTCGTGCATCGCACGGGCATTATCTAGTTGTAACTATTTAAATACTCCCTCTGTTCTTTTAAGTTTGTCCACATTACTGTAACGGGTAGTTTCATAAGTTTGTCCTTATTTAGAATATTTTCCTATTTTAAAAAGTTTTTATCTTTCATATACTCTCTTTATCCCTCATTTAACCCTCATTTCTCTCTCATAATACCAATACAATTATTAATCCACACCACTATTTTAATAAAATAATACCCACTATCTACCAAGATTACACCTTTCTTAATAAAATAATACCCACTATTTATAAAGATTTCACCTTTATTAATAAAATAATATCCACGATTTACAAAGATTCCACCTTTCTTAATTTGTGTGAAATCTTCAAATAGGACAATCAAAAAAGAACGGAGGGAGTAGCTTACCATTGATAAATTTCACTATTTATTATATTCAATTAAATTAAAATGAGTTATTGTTATGCTTTTGATCTTCACCAAGTGACGTTATATTATTTAAAATTCAAAATTCATACCACAACCCAAGTTGCCAATTGATTTATATTTCAAATTGCCTTATATTCTAAGTGCATAAACAACTTTCAGTTTATAAATGAGATTGCGACCAGGATTGGCCAATGTTGATGAGCTACGAGATTTTGCAGAATGGATTCTCAAAGTTGGGGGATGGAAAGCTTGGAGGACCCAACGATGGAGAGGCTACTATCGACATACCTGAAGATCTATTGATAAAGGATGTATCTGATCCAATGGATGCAATTGTCGATTCAACTTATCCTGGAATTCGTGAGGGCTCAATTGACAGTTCATACTTTTATGATAGGGCAATACTGGCACCAACAAATGAAATTGTTGATAAAGTCAACGAACATGTATTATCAATTTTTCCAGGAGAAGAGAGGTTGTACTTGAGTTCAGATTCAATTTTAAAATCTGACAGTAACTATGGTAGCAACAACGATGCATTTTCAATTGAGTTTCTCAACTCAATACGTGCATATGGAGTTCCTAACCATAAGTTATTGTTAAAAGTTGGTGCTCCAATAATGATCCTAAGAAACATGAATCATTCAGCTGGCTTATGTAGTGGTACACCTTTATTAGTTGATCATTTAGGCGGCCGAGTTATAAAAGCTACTGTTATATTCGGATCTAACATTGGTGATAAGGTTTTCATTCAAAGGATTACACTCACACCTTCTGATAGCTCTAAAATTCCAGTTGCTCTCCAAAGAAGGCAGTTTTCCTGTTTCTTAGTGTTTTGCCATGATGATTAATAAGAGCCAAGGACAATCACTATCACACGTTGGTTTGTTTCTACCTAAGCCCGTTTTTAGCCATGGACAATTATATGTCGCAATTTCTAGAGTGACTAGCAGAAAAGGTCTGAAAATTCTAAAATCTGATAAGAATGATGAAATAAGTTCTAGGATTGATCATGTTGTATACAAAGATGTATTTCAAAACCTCTAATTGTTAATTTAACATTATATTTGGAGTTATTTTATATGTTGAGTTATTTTATATACATTATCTACATTTGTTTTCTTATAGTTTTTACATAAATTATATATGTATGATTTGCATAATTATTCACATCTAATTTCTGTTATGTGATTAAAATAATACAATTAATAATAACTTTTTTTTTGTTTTTTTTGTTTTTAATTATAATAATAACTTAATTTGCATATAAAAATTCAAATGAGACAACGATAAATTAGTGTTAGATTTTAATATATTTACATACTTTTTCCATTGTCTCTCTAGAACTGCGTACAGCACGTATAATGCCTTTTTATGCTGCGACTTTAAACCGCAACATAAACTTTTTCCTATTTGCTGCTATACAAATGTTTGGGTTCAAAATCGCATATAACGGCCAAAAAACCGCAACATATAAGCTTTTTTACTAGTGATAGTTTTAATACTATTATTGATAGTTTTATCGACTATTCATTTGTTGTTTGAAATGCATCCATAAAATGATAGAATAATACCATCATACAATTTAAGAAAATAATTGGAGAATAGCACATGGCGGTTTCTTAGAGTTCTGCCAAACATAGAAGTATCAATTTTAAAAAGGAACTGAAAAATTACACACGACGATTTCTTAGAGTTTTGCCAAATATAGAATTATTAATCTAATCTAATAGGACTATAATTGATTGTTTGCATGACAATTTATTTTCTTAATATTATAGGAATATAATGGATTGTGTGCATGCCATTTTGTTTTCCTTAATAAATTTAAAGTTAAACAATTACGTATTTAATATATAATTTAACATTAATTCAGTTAAATCAGGTAAATATTTAAAATATAATTTTGAATTAATTCTTTATATCTAAATAAGAATCTTAAAGAGATTAATTACTCCCTCCTATTCAGCCTAAATGTCCCATTTAGTTTTTTCACACTTGCCGAGGCAACATTTTAACCCTTAATATCTCAAATTATTCTTAATTAAAAATTATAAAAATTTAATATTAATAATCCTTGTATTGAGACGAATCAAACAAGATCTCACATGACTATGTTTTAACTTATAGATTAAGCGTAAAATACAAATTAAGAGTGATGAGTGAATAGTGTCAAAAAAGTGAATGGGACATTTAGGCTGAATAGGAGGTAGTATTTTATAAAAAATATTTTATACGTAAGTAAGAATCTTCAAGAAATGAATTTAAAGTTAAAGAAAAATCACATGATATTTGGTCTTGATTATTATCTCTATAATTAAAGTATCATTGAGTAGTATTTATTTATAGTTAAATTGAGTAAATTAGAGAATATAATACTCCATCATATAGGTTTAAGTATGTCGATGCGAAAAAAACGTGCATTGCACGGGTTTCGACATTAATTTTATATAACTTCGTTCTAAAACTTGTGAAACATAACCATATTTAGGTAGAAATTGATCAATTTAACGTCAAAATTAATTACTTATAGGTTCAAATTGAAAATTTTTTTTACTTTAATTGATATGTTTAAGTATTACTTTACATTAAAATTGATATCTTTAAGGTCAAAATTAATAACTACTTAAAATAAAAAGGGAAATTCTACGTGGTAACCCTAAGGTTTTCGGTTTTCCATGTGGTAACCAAAACTTTTGAAAAATCCATGTGCTAACCTTGAGGATTACCAAATTGTTCCATCATGACCTTTTTGCATATAAAACGTTAACAAAACGTTAGCAAACGTTAATTTCGAAGCTTTAAGGTTGTTGTACGCCTATTTATGCTACCTACCATTTCAAATGCCATCAGTTTCAACCTTTTTCTCCCAAATTATAAACCCTAACTTTACCATATTTGGATTTTGGGGAAAATATATGATTTGGATGAAAAATGATAGAGTTGGGGGTTTATTTTATGGGGAAAAATGTTGAAACTGATGGCATTTGAAATGGTAAGTCGCATAAATAGGCGTACAACAGCTCTAAAGCTTTGAAATTAACGTTTGCTAACGTTTTTATGTGCAAAAAGGTCACGATAGAACAATAACGTAAACCTCAGGGTTACCGCGTGGATTTTTTAAAAAGTTTTGGTTACCACATGAAAAACCTAAAATCTCATAGTTACCACGTGAAATTCCCCAAATAAAAAAAACAAGATAAAACATTTAATGTTGTTACACGCACAAATTGCAGCGACTCGCTCTTAGTCTCAATTTACCATTTACCATGGTTTTGGTGATCATAAATTCCCCTTTGTGAAAACACATCAGTACTTTTCGATGCCCATTACTTTTTAAATTTCACAGTCAAAAGGAGTAAACATCCCTCCCATTTGAAGACTGAACCAGCGAGTCAGCAAGATTCAAGAAGCAACAACGCAGCAGCCCGTAGCCGAATTGCACTGTAGCAGCGGCCAGCCGGCCATCTTGACTCAACCAGACATCGGCGGAAAGCCCTCACCGGCGGCAATCAATGAACTAGGTAAATAAATTAGGGCCTTTAAGTTTATCCTTTTAATTCTTAATTGCATTTGTAATTTGTTTATCTCTAATCAATTTGTTAATGAGTTTATGAATTTTTCTATTTGTTTAGAAATTAGGGCTTTTATATTTTATATATTTCTCTTTTTAGATAAATTAGGGCTTTAAGTTTTATAATTTTCTTAGTAATGATTACGTAAAATTAGGGCTTTTGAAAAATTAGGTAAAATTAGATAAATCAGGGGTTTTAGGTATGATTTTCTTAGTAATGATTAGGTAAAGTCGAAATGCAGACTCTCAGATATGACAAATGAGTATTATTATCGTGTTAAGGTTTTCTACACGATTATTGATATGCAAATGCAAGAACTTGATTGTCTCTTTCCTGATTAGTACAGAGTTACTTATTGGAGTTGGTTGTTTGAATCCTACTCATTCATTTTCCTACTACAACAAAGAGTAGGTAATCAAAATGGCAAAGTTGTATCCTGGTGATTTTGATTATTTGGCTTTAGATTGTCTTAGTTTTGAGTTGGATACTTTTATTCATAATTTCTCTACTGATAAGCGGTTTTCAAGCTTATGTACTCTTGGTGAATTCTCCAAAACATTAGTTCATTTCGGTTTGTAAATGTCTTGCGCATATTTTTATAAGCTTTTGAAGTTGGTGTTGATTTTGCCGGCATCTACGACAACTGTTGTAACTTATACTGAATGTGATTTGTTTCAAAATTTGTCAAATGATGATATTATGTGCCGTTTTTAGAACATGAGAACTCGGCGTGGACAATTACCTTAATCAATTCATGTTTAGTGTAATTTTTTAACGCAATTGATTTAATCTTTTTTTTTTCAATTACCGACATCCTTCGTCTATTTTTCTAGCTCCTCCCCTGTGACTTTTGGTGGTTGTTTTAATTAAAGCTTCATGTACCTGAGAGTATAATGACTTATCGGAGTAAAAGAACAAGACTTGCTGGAATTGCTAAAGAAAAACAGACAAAGATTCCGTCAGTCGATGATGTTGTTAGACAAGTGATCCATGATGTTGCTGATGTGCAAAATCAAGATGAGGAGACCTTGCGTAGTTCACTTTGCAACCCGAGCACAGACCTAGCTGCAACTAACCTCCCTACCCAAGCTACATATACTGATGTTGATGATGTTAGATCGAACTTGGGAAAACGTTCTGGAAGAGAGTCCCGTGGGACTTCACCAAGTCAACCATCTGCCACCAATCCTTCTCTGCAATATAAGGCTTCTCGTAGTCGATCTCGACATTTCCAAGATACCGGTGTTCAATCAAATCATGATGTTAGCTTAAGAGGAGCTCCAGCCCTCGAGACCCAGTACAGTTCAAGCCACAATGCTTGGTTTGATGATCCCACAACAACTGAGCCCATACAAGCGACAGCTACAGAGGTGAATGATGTTAGGTCCGACAAGAGAAATGCAGTTGAACGACAATTTCACACTCCATCACCAAGCCAACCCCTTCGTACCGACTCACCTACCCATCTTAATGTGTCAAAAAGACAATCATCTTGGGTTGAAGATGATGTTGAAGAACCTTCCCATCAAAGACTATCACAAGGAAGGCGCTCAAAAACAGCCGTCTGGGCCGATGAGATAGAATTCGATGAAATGGAAGAGGTGGAGATGAGAGGTGAATTCTTTGTTTCCTAAATTACTTGAGTACTTGTACATCATTGCTAGAATATACATGTTTACAGTGTGGCTTGAACTTGCACTTGTCAATTTTTTATATTACTTCTAAACCATAGTTTGCCAAGGTTTTTGATGGTGTATATGTGGTTTCTTAGTGTCTAAAATATTATAATATACCTGTATGAGTACTTATGTGGCGCTTTCTTTTGTGTAGAGAGTTTATATGGAAGATCTTCATACCAGTGTTACTTTCTAACTAAGTAACTATTTTATTCCGTTGTTTGTATCTAATTGTTTACTTGCTTCTTTAAGTAGTGAGTTCCATGTGGATGACCATTGGAATTGATATATTTGTTTATGTACCCAACCCCTATCTTTCGAGATTAAGGCTCTAATCATGGCACCCCTGTTTCACATCATTCATATGGTGAATGGTCCTGGGGATTATGATTGAGTAATCCTTCTATTGTACTTGTCTTCCCCTTTTAAAATATAAGCAATCTTCCACTTAACCCAGATATTACCATAAACAAAATTTGATCCGATAAGAGAAACAAATGAAAATGAGAAACATTATATTAGAATTTTAGAAACGTAGAAAGCGTAGGTAGAATTTTATTTTACAACAAAAAATATAACAAGAAAAAAAGATAAGACAAGAAAATGACTAAAAAGAAATGATATTAAAAAAAGAAAAAAAAGAAGGGTTGTTGTATTACATATGGTTTTGAGGTGAAAAAAACATTTGGTGAACATAGTTTCAGAATCGTAAATGTTGAGTTCCGAAAGCGAAGGTTCTAAAATGGGATTCTGTGGGAAGTTTTTGGTTTAGGGCAACTATGTTTCAACTATTATTTCAGCTTCCCTTAGAGTCTTATTCTTAGCTTGCTCATCTTCGAGTTTGAATATAAGATGCATGGCTCTCACTTTATTTATTGTTTGTTATTTTTTTCATCATTACTTGGAAATTTATATCATGGTTTGTCAAAGATGGAGCAAAAGATTCCAAATTTTCTGTTTTGGATTATAACAAACCATAGATAATTACTCATTTTTTTGTGTGCACGTATTCATTTGAAGTTGCTGATGATTTTTATAATTGAAGATCAATCGAAAATAGTCTATTTGTTGATGCCATATATCCAATCCCCTTCCCCCTCCTAGATCGGAGCCACTTAGTGGCATGGGGGGCTTTGCAATGTTATTGTTTGGATAGATATGATGCCTAATAAAACACAACTTAACTCAATCAAGAATCTTTGAGAAAAGCTATTTCTCTTGCATTTTGGTTGTTATTCGTTGTGTTATATTGAGGAGTTTTTTTATTTGAATTTAAACAGATAGGGAAGGGAAACGTGGGAAGAAAGGAGGAAGAGTTCTTCCGCGGCATGTTTGGTCGCTCCAACCTGGAGTGAGATTTGTTGTTCCTTTCAATGCATTTGATCAACCCGTGAGGAAGGGTGGTCACTTGCTTGTCAAGTTTCTAGGAGATGTGGCAAAGAATGGCGAACTATGTCCAATTGGTGAGATAAGTTGGCATAAAGTGGATAAAAGTTATAAAGCCAAGATTATAGACTTGATTCGGGTATGACTACATCAGAAAATTGCTTTCTATGTTCTAGTCTGCTACATAGCCTTTGAATTTTTTTTTAAATCTCTTGTATAACTAAAGTTGAGTTACGGTTTTAGGCTAAGTTTGTGCTTCCTCCCCGAGAAGAGATTGACAAATGCATTCTTAAAAATGTGGGAAATAGATGGAGAGCTTATAGGTATAAGCTTAAAGTGCAATATAAAAAACCTGAAAAAACACAAGCAGAAGTTGTAAGCATTGTACCAAAAGGAGTTGATGCAACCCAGTGGGAAAAACTTGTGCAATACTGGTTTTCAGAAAAGAGTCAGGTACTAGTTATGTTTCTTATTTTTCCTTATTGGTAATTTGGTAGTTGGTACCATGTTTTCTTCTTGTTGCAGTCTTTGTTCACTAATGAAGCCCATATTCCATGATATCTCCGCCATTGTTGTGTATATTGATTTTTGGTTGTAGATGTACTATAATTCTATAAATGTAGAAAACTAAAATAAGAGAAAGCAGAGTATGATAAATTTTGAGATACATTGAACTCATCAACAAACTAGCACTATATAGGCTTATAAACAACCTAAATTAAAAGAACAAAAATAAGAAATTCTAGTATTAGTGGATATCTCAAACCACAATTTCCTCCACCAATGTTGACAATTTGGCATATATTCAAAACCTAAATTAATTAGAAACTGACAATAACTGCTTAATCATTTGGAGCACTACTCTTAACACAACTTCGGATTTTCTTGGAGTCATTTGATATTCATGGAGCACGTCTCTCCATAAACTTTTGAAGTAATTTCTTCACATCGTGAATTCACCCTTTCCTTATTTGGGTTCTTGAACATATAGATCGACAAAACTTGATTTGTGATGCACTTCTCTCCACCAGCTCTTTTGGCTATTGTTGGTACACTTCTCACCAATGTTTGCCTTCATTGATTCACTTCTAATCAATCTTTCTATTTAAGTACTCTCTTCTGCCACGATGTGCTATATTATCTTCTCTTTTGCCTAGTTTACATGAACACCCAATAAGATTCTAACTTCATCATTTTACTAGCATTTTTTTCCTTTTCATCTTCATTTCACTATCTCCCTTATCTTTGGTGTTCATCTTACAAGCTCGGATCACTATTAGCCATAGAGCGAAAATCTTGTAACTTTTGGGATCACAGTGATGCGGTAATGAGAATGATGCGGTTGATATCGGCCAAAACCATGAAATATATCCCTTGAAGCGGACTAAAACACGGTTTTTTACAATGCGGGTGATATTGACTTAGTTAACTTATAAACCCTGTACAATGTGGCCATTACGATATGATTAGTCTTATTTTTGCACTATACTATTGGCTCTGTATGACATTTGGAAACTAAATTAAAATCTAAAAACAAGGAAATGATAATATTAGTGGATAATCATGGGCCACAATATCCCTCCACTAACGTTAGTAATTTCTAATCCAAACTATAACTAGTTAGATACTAACAATAACCACTTAGCCCATTAATTTTGTAGAATTGCTTTTACAATAAACTCTATTATGTAGACCTTTTTGTAAAAAGAAATTATTAGTTGGTATTTCTAGTTCATTTTATGCAAATTGATTATTAATATTATTCATTTTAGTTCTTATCTGAGAAGGGAAAGGTGGCACGGGCTTTTCAATCACATCATCACACTACAGGTTCGAAGAGCTTTGCTCGGATGAGAGATGAATTTGTATGTTTTAATCCTCCCTTGAAATTAAAAATAATATAGGGATGCAACACTGCGACACTGATTAAATTGTTTTCAGTTGCTGAACTTGTTGGATCTACTTTCAGGAGAAGGTGAATGGAAGAGAGCCAGGCGCATTGGAGTGGTTTGCTCAAACTCATATAAAAAAAGATGGAGCTTTTGTGAAGGATTCATCCAAAGAATTTTTGGTATGGGTTATTGATTACTATGTCTATCATCATGCTATAACATATACAATTGTACTTGGGTGTCGCAAAGAGGAGCTGTCAAGTTTTTATATTCTGTTGGGGGTGTCATGAGGTGGGCCATCCTTGAAATGTGAAGGGAATTACAAAAGAAAAATTTCCAATTATTTATAAATAACTAATCAAGGAATTTGACTTCTTTGGGTGGTTTTTTTATGTTTGGTTTGTCATATCAAATAAGTTCTCCAGGGGCAGTTCTTCTGCATGTTTTGTGTTACTACTATACGAGTAACTTGATGACTCGTCGTAGTACTTCTCTTAATTTAGTCCAATACTAACTTCTATTACTAGGTTGCGAGGGTAATTGTTAAATTGGCATTTTGCCAGAATCCATATCAGTGAAACATCATGTAAAGGCCACTTGGGAAATCATATGCTCTGTAGTGGAGCGTTTGTGTCTCGGTCTCCTAAAATCAATATTTCTATTTTCCTTATTCTACGATGAGTCTTTTTTCAAGCTTATTCCTTTATACAAAGCCTCGCTACAAGTGAGATTTAGATAGCAATTAGCATTACTATATTTGGATAATACATGGGGTTAGCTCAGCCATGTGTGTAACAGATGTATTGATTGAGAAAACAAATGGTTGAAATACCTATTTTGGAGTTTCCAAATTTGTGGTACATTCCTGGGGTTTTAGTGTACTATGTGTCAACTCTTTCATAGATTATTTGCCAAGTTATTATGTGTTTGTTTTACTTTTTTGAAGGAGGCAGCAGCAGCTATGGTTGCTCAACATGGTTCCACCTCATCTCCTTCAAAGCAAATTGCCATTGAGAATCAGGTTTTTAATGAGCTCATGTACTCTGATGATGAGAGACCTTATCGACCCATCGGGTATGGATTTGGAGCCAACTGGAACAAAAAAATTGTTGGAGGAGAAAAGAGGAAAAGAGAATATTTTGCATCTTGTGCTTCCATAGAAGCAGGGGACCCAGAGACTGGCACTCGAAGTAAGTTATTGAGTATTGGTGCCTCGCAAAAGAGAAGTGGCTACTCGACATTAGATATCTCAACAGAAATGAAAAGGTTGAACTTTGCAATGGCAGCAATGAGTGAGACCAATGAACTTATGAAAGCTCAAATGAAGAAGCAATCTCGGCAATTGAAAATGCAAGCTCAGCAGTTACAATTGCAGTCCAAGCAGATGGATGGAATGCAATTCCAACTACAACAAATGACTTCATTGTTGACCAAATTTGGAGTGATGCTGAATAATCCAAAAATTGATTCTACACGCAGAGGGCCTTTTTATCAGAGCCTCAATGTCACTAATGCACAGGTATCTGTCAGCTTATTCCCATATTCATCATTGATTACAATTATATTATTGATTTACATCTTTGGTGTGTAAATTGCTTTTGTGCCTTTTACCTTCAATCCCTAGATTGTAGAGACTGATAGCTCTTTCTTATGTATTGCCTAGCCTTTTGTTCTAATTAGGTACTAAGATTTCTGGAAAAGTTTATAAAAAATTGTTTTGGCTGTAATTTGATAGGTGAAGCTTATTGTAAAATTCTTGAAACCAAATGTACTTTGTTCGATTCAAGCGGTGATACTGCTACTAAATTCTGCGTCAAATAACTTGTGCTTTGAAGTAATGCAACTGCACCTGTTATGAATCTTTATTTGATCATATTATGGAACCCTGATGAATTGTGTTGGTACAATGAAGTTCACATAGTATACAACAACATAACATTACCTCTATGCATTGAAGTGACTCCTGCTCAAGCGGGGTAAGGGGGATTAGATGACGCATCCTTATTCCGTGTAAGCAGGAAGTGCTTTCTGATTGACCCTTGATTGCAAAACAGCAGTTATAGCTTTACAAAGAAGCATAAAATAACATAAATGGTATATTTAAGCAATTCCAAATAAATTTGTCTACATATCTTGAATTGCAATGATGAAATGGAGTTTCAGCTCGTCTATTCATGCTGCAATAGCCATTTTCTTATGTGCTTAAGTGTGACAATTATGGACTACTGTAATCAGGCTTATTGTCAAGGAAGTTGGCATTGTATAAGTGCTATATTATTGTTTTCGAGAATTGTGATATAATTTTGAATGCCATCATTGCTGCCCAATTTATTGGTGTCTAGACATTCTTGTCAGTCTAATTTTGTGCATCTTTTATCCTTTACATTAAGCTGTTTTGGATGGTAGTCACATATGTCATCTCGTTGAACTCGAGAACACAATGAATAAAAAATTTGAATGACTTGTCTATACTTGGAGTCTTGGAAGTATTCAAAATGTCTTCTGTCTGGTATTGTTTTGCTGTAATTTGTAGGTGATATACATAAAATTGTAGAGATAGCTTACAAATCTTTGATAACTTGACTTTTATCTTATAATTGAGTATTGGTTATCATATTTCAGGCCATTTTCATTTTCCCCTCTGGTAGAAGATATTTGTCCAATCTTAATAACGCTTAAGATTTAGAGTTTTGTGGTTTTCGATATAAGGGACTACAATAAAATGACTCATTATGCGTTTGTATATATGTCAAGTTGCTGATGGTGTTTGCTAAAAAGATTCAATCATAAACAACCTCTTTGTTACTGCAAAGGAAAGGTTGGCTGCCTAGGTGGGAATATTTTAATCACATTGGGTTACTGAATTGTGGGAAAAGAAGATATATTTTTAGTTTATGATCAAACATACCAAAATTATAGATTAAACCTTTATACTGTTTTAATCTGTTTTGAAGGTTCCAGGAGCTTCATCTGAATATTCTGACAGTGACTCTGACAGTATCGAATGGGACTCAGATTAGTATGGCAACGACCGGGGCTCGCAGTATCAGATTAGTATGGCAACGACCGGGACTCAGATTAGTAGCAACTATGAAACTGCTGTGTTGTTAAAGTACTCGAATGAACAATTCTCTTTTGTAAAGTTTCCCGATTCTGTATGATATCGTTTCACTGTTATATTCGTCGGTTTATCTTTCTGTCAGTTTGCATCTTGAAGCACTTGGTATTGCTTGCATCCCTTGTGATGGTGTACTTTTTTATCATTCGGATTCATTTAAAAAAGGCCCAGACCCCGTTATAGTTTTCCTATGAGCGGAATACACTGGGTATGATGATGATGATGGATTCATTGAAAAAAAGATGCTTTTGTTTATCCCGTGCGATCAGTCCTGCAATCCAGTGTATAAGACTCCATCCTAGAACCAAGTACTCTTTAATCTACTCATTTGGTGAGGACTCTGTCATTCACTCCTTTCATCTTGAGGTCATGGGTTTAACTTAGAGCACCCTTACATGTTGTTTTTTTTTTTTTTTTTTTTTTTTTTTTTTTTTTTTTTTCACTGCAGCATGAGATTTTAAAGAAATCTTTTAATAGCTGGTAGGGTGTTGTTCGAATGGTGTGATTATCACCAAAATAGTGCTTACAATAGCATTGTAAACTCTTGTGAGTGCCGCATGTCTCTAGCCATTAAAAATTTTGAAAACAATATTTTTTAAAATATTTTTACACATTAAATATCTTAAAATTTACATGTTAAAAATAAATAAAAACTAAGATAAATTACCTAGAATAATTTGAACTTTACATGATTTTTCTCAATAACCCAACCTATTAATTAACTAAGAATTATCAAAACTTAGGGGGTATAGTAATAGAGTACACCGGGTAATTAGATGAGTTGCTATATCAAATTTTATTTTGTTAAAAAGAATATATTAAAATAAAATGTTGTAAAAAGTGAAAAAAATTTGTTAAATTAAATTATCATTCATAATTTTTATGTAAATTTTCACAAAATTTTCTCTAATTTTACATTAATTCTCTGTTTGTTTTTTGGTAATTACCTCATATAACAAGTTATTCGGTTACCCAAATTTATTCTAAGTAAACATCCCCTAAAGTTGAGATTATTTATGGTTAGTAAATAGGTGGAATTATTGTTGAAAATCACTAAAAGTTTAAATTATTTTAGGTAATTTTTCATAAAAATTATATCAAAATTTTGGAAAATTTTATTCTCTATCATAAAGATGCATTTTGCTATATTTTACATCAATGAAAAATTCATTTTTTTTTATAGTTTTTCTTATTTACTTTTTAAAAAGTAGGGGGAAAATGATAGATTTAAAAGTTTTTTTATAGGAAAAATTACCCAGAATAATACGACCTTTCACTGATTTCACAAGAATAATACGAACTTTCAATTAACTACCAATAATACGAACTTTGACATGCATTTTTCGCTAGCATACATGACATGTTTATAACCAGTATTACAATTCTTTTTTTGACCGTTGCTCAGCAGGTTTCATCTCGTATTATTGGTGGTTAATTGAAAGTTCGTACTACCGGTTGAAACCTGCTGAGCAACGGTCAAAAAAAGACCTGTACTACCGGTTATAAACAGGTCATGTATGCCAGCGGAAAATGCATGTCAAAGTTCGTATTATTGGTGGTTAATTGAAAGTTCGTATTATTCTTGAAAAATCAGTGAAAGATCGTATTATTCTGGGTAATTTTTCCTTTTTTACATTAAAAGTATGTATTTAATTTTGTATTTTACATCAATGAGATTTAAAATGATGACATTTAAAAATTCACCAGTATATCAATGGCTACTCATGGCTACTCTTTTTGTAGCTTCAAGAAATAGTGATCATTTTGATGATTATGGTCAATTTATGGGTAGTAGACCTCAAATGGGAAAAAATCACAATTAGATATGTACTTAGATGCCTTTCTTGATCATAATTCGGAATTTGAAATTTGCTTCATTTAATGTAAATGATTTTTCCAAAATAGAAAAATTTATTAATAATCTAGCTTTGAATGTTTTAATTCAGAGCTTATATATAATTGCCGATGATATGATAAAGAAATTTGTTATTTTGTTTATACTTTCTTTCTCATTATTTAATGCGTCCCTCATTTCAAATACTTGTAATGTTTGACTTTTCATGCAATTCAATATGCTAATTTAATCCTTAATATCTCTTATTAAATAATAAAAAAATATCTCTCATTATCGGTCTTATAAAAGAATATAAAAAAATTAATATTTATAATTTTAACTTTAAAAGAATCAAACAAAATAACAATTTTCAATGTTTTAAGCTTATAAATTAATAATAATCACAAATTAAAATTATGAACAAATAGTAGGAGAATAATATGTCTAATATTCAAATATAATAATTTAAAACGGAGAACTTCAAAAAAAAAAAAAAAAAAAAATTAAACGGAGGATGCATAGATCATCATCAAACCAACCATAATTGGACATATCAAAACCCCAATCCTATGAGCTAAACCCTGATCCCATGAAAAAAACCCTAATTCTCAATCTCATCAAATCAATCTTTTCATCTTCAAGTTTATTGATTCAACAAATACTATGACCACAGATCCCACACCCAAGAACCCTCCTCCTACACCACCTCCACCATTACCTCTCGCCACCGCAGATTCTGCCGTAAATATTGCCAACAATGCAACTTCCGACGACGTTTCAACCCCGTCAAACCCACTTTCACCTCCTCAACCATACGACGATACAACAACCACAACGTCCGAAATCCCCATTATGGCAAAACGGCGTCGTAAGCGTAAAAACTACCAAGGCAAAATTTCTATGGTTCTTCGTCCTCATTCATCTCGTTGTTCCGCTCTTCTGGACCCACTTTCTTTCCCTCTTCCTCGTCGCCGTCGCCGCATTTCCGACGTTTCTAAAGATCCACCTTCTCTTGACGTCGATGCGCTTATTGCAATTTCCGTCGGCTTTCCAATTGATTCTCTTACGGAAGAGGAAATCGACGCTTCGGTAATACCCACAATTGGAAATTCTGAGCAATTGCATTATATTAGTGTTAGAAATCATATATTATCAAAATGGCGGTCTAATGTTTCGTCCCTAATTACTCGTGATCAAGTGATGGAGAGTACTCGGGCTGAGTACCGGCATTTTGTTGATGGGGCACTAAATTTTCTTGTTAGTCATGGGTATGTGAATTTTGGACTTGCTCCTGAGATAAAAGAGAAGCAGCAAAAGGACAACAAGGGTGATGGTGGGGCTAATGTTGTTGTCGTTGGTGCCGGGTTGTCAGGGCTTTGTGCTGCCCGTCAGTTACGGTCTATGGGTTTCAAAGTTGTAATTGTCGAAGGGAGGGGACGGCCTGGTGGGAGGGTTCGGACTAGGAAGATGAGTGGGGATGGTGGGGAGATTGTGGGCGCGGCTGATTTGGGAGGAAGTGTATTGACTGGAATCAATGGCAATCCTCTTGGGGTGTTAGCGAGACAACTTGGGTTTCCGCTTCATAAGGTAAGGGATGTTTGCCCGCTATATTTACCTGATGGAAAAGCTGTTGATTCTGATATTGATTCTAGAGTTGAAACTGCTTTTAATAAGTTGTTAGATAGGGTTTGTAAACTTAGGCAGGTTATGATGGAGGAAATGAAATGTGTAGATGTTTCATTAGGTACTGCATTAGAGGCATTTAGGAAGGTGTTTAATGTAGGTGATGATCCTCAAGAGAAAATGTTGCTGAATTGGCATTTAGCTAACTTAGAGTATGCTAATGCTTCGTTGTTATCACATTTGTCGATGGCGTTTTGGGATCAGGATGACCCTTATGAGATGGGTGGAGATCATTGCTTCATTCCAGGTGGGAATGAGAGATTTATTCGAGCTTTAGCGGAAGATTTACCCATCTTTTATAATCGCGTAGTGGATAGTATTCGGTATGGGGATGATGGGGTATTGGTCTATGCAGGTGGACAGGAGTTTCGGGCAGATATGGTTCTCTGTACTGTGCCGTTGGGTGTTTTGAAGAGGGGTGATATTGAATTTGTGCCTCCCTTACCTAAGAAGAAGAGAGATGCAATTGATAGATTAGGGTTTGGATTGTTAAATAAGGTTGCAATGTTGTTTCCCTATAATTTTTGGGGTGGTGAACTGGATACTTTCGGGCATTTGTCGGAGGACCCTTCAAGGAGGGGAGAGTTCTTTTTGTTTTACAGCTATTCCTCTGTTTCAGGCGGACCGCTACTGGTAGCACTAGTAGCAGGTGAGGCGGCTATTGAATTCGAGAAGTCGTCTCCTGTGAAATCGGTGGAGAGGGTGATGGAAATCTTGAGGGGGATATTCCACCCGAAAGGAGTGGATGTTCCAGACCCTGTTCAGGCTGTATGCACTCGTTGGGGTCAAGACCGATTCACGTATGGATCTTACTCGTATGTTGCAAGTGGATCATCCGGTGATGATTATGACATTCTAGCAGAAAGCATCGGGAATGGTAGGGTCTTCTTTGCCGGAGAGGCAACCAACAGGCAGTATCCTGCTACTATGCACGGTGCTTTTCTAAGCGGGATGAGGGAGGCTGCCAATATCCTGAAGGCAGCAAAGAGGAGATCATTCGTTCCAGCTAGCAACGCAGAAAATAATCAGGAGGCTCTCGAGGATTTGAGTCAATTATTCATGAAACCGGACTTGCAATTTGGGAGCTTTTCAATTCTATTCGATCCAAGCTCAGATGATCCGGAATCTCATTCCTTGTTAAGGGTTGAGTTTCGTGGTGAAAAGCTTGAAAACGGTGCTCTGTATTTGTATGGTCTGATTTCAAGGGGCCGTGCCTATGAGTTGAGCAAGGTAGAGAGCGATGTGGATAGATTAAGGAAATTAAATGAGACATTTGGCGTTGGGTTAGTAGGCAGAAAAGGATTATGTTCGGCTGCTGATTCAGTTATAGCAGCTGTTAAAGCTAAAACATCTAAAGAAGGATGATGATCTGCAAAATGTAGAGCTTTGTTATTAGTTTAGATGGGAATAGCAATAGCAGTAAGTTATTTATGAACCAAAACCACTGACTTATCCATAGTTGTAAAATGTACATGTTTCTACGCTGAGTGATTACATTAGTCACTCATTCGCAACAATACTAACTCAAATGTTTTGCTTTGGCCGCAACCTTCTGTTACCAAATCGTTAGAATAACTATGCGTTAATGTTTGTCCAAACTTATTAAGCATAGTTGCGCTTGATTCTTTTTCTTCTTAAATACGATTTTGAGCTAGGAAGCGAAAAGAAAGCTAGACTAACATCGGGAATTAATGGATTACGGAGCATTACACCAAGCCTTAGCGTTGACAGTTGAACTGGAATTAGATGTGCTAGTCTACATGAAAATGGTGAAATTATTAGATTCTCCCCTTCATAATACTAGCTATACTTTTCGTATCTAACTATTTAAAATTACTTGTTAAATTATTATTTTTGCAGAAGACATTTCGATTAATATTTAATTCATCCATACTTTTTCGAACCCTATATCTCATTAACTTTTTAGTGTTTCTACTGTGAGTTATTACATTAGTCGCTCATGCCTTTAGTAAACTTTTCTGTGAGTCGAAAATTAGTGGCTTTAGCTGACTTATCTTGTATTACTGTTTTTTTTACTATACCTAAATTTGGTTTATTAGTAGGCACACACACCAAACTTGAAGCTACTGTTCAGATTGGCTATCCATTTAGGCTTTGGCAATACTAAATTCAAGTTTATTTGCATTTAATTCTTGCATTCCTTATTTGTTTAACTTTTTATTCTCTTTTATTTATTATCAATATCTACTTTTTCTTTTAATTTCTTTTTGATCCAAAATGGGTAGGATAGAGAGAGTACTCCCTTCTCTTCCAATCAAATATATTATCACAAATTCTCACTAAAGACGGTCTATACTATAGACCGCAATTTTTGGGCCAGCCCATTTATTAAAAAGGGTAACTTGTGTTTTTTTAATAAATAACTGAATGGTCATCTTCTGCATCCTTTTTTTGCTTCATAATTAATTATTCTCTTTCCTTACAAAACCATCTTCAATTTCAACTTCCTCTCATTCATCATTACTCTCTTTCCTCACAAAACCATCTTTTGCAACCGTTTTTTTTTTGCTTCATAATTCCAATTCTTCTATTCTCAACCTTCAATTGTTGTGCTTTAAGATTATCTCCTGCAGTCCCAATTAATTTCAAGGTATGGTTTCCAATTTCTTTGAATATTTTCTCCATTTTGAGACTCATTTTTTTTCCCTTAATTCTGACATCAATGGTGAAAATCAACAAAACATCGAAGATATTTGAATTGAAGGAACATGGTTTTGGACTTTCACCATTTTTTTGCTTATATTTTCGTTTTTTATGGTGTTGTTAAAATGAGTTTTTTTCCCTGATTCTCGAAAAATCTTAGAGGTTTTGGAACTTTCACAATTCTTTTTAAATGGGTTTTTTCCCCTGATTCTCGACACCTATGGATTTTTTATGGTGTTGAGTATCGTTTTTTTTTTCCTTAATTCCGAAAAATATGGTGATAATCTATGGTGAAAATCATCATAAACATCAAATATTTTTGTTAAATGAGTTTTTAGACTTTTTATTTTTTATTTTTTTGATTTTTTTCTTTTTAGTGTCGTAATTTGGGTATTACATGGATTTTAATGTCAAAAATCAACAACAGAGGGGGTCCTTTGAGGCATCAAAAGACAACTAAGATCGTCAAAGCATATGACGCAAAAGCCTGCTCCATCGCAAGTTGCTTCCAAGAGACCAACGAAGTATGTCCCAAAGAGGAAGGCAAAGTGATTAAACATTAAAATATTATATTTTTAAATTTGGTGTTGGAAACAATTGTGTGTTTTCAAATATTGTTACATTATCAACTATATTCTCTGGATATTTTGTTGTTGTGGGGATTTTTGCAAAAGACATTTCGATTAATATTTAGTTCTGTAACACTTTGAGATTTCCTGACGTCATTAATTATAATTAATATAATCACCTTTGATATCTTATATATATATTAAATTATTTTGAGTTAGTTTTAATAAATTTCATTCACATACGAATTTACACATTGACATAGTTAGAAAAAAACCAACAAAAATAGATTTGCGATTACTAATCTAAGGAGGTTCGAACTAGAATTCTTATTTTATTTAAAATGTGGGAGCACACAAAAGTGGGTCTCTTAGCTGGGTCTCACAAGAAAATGAATCTAGGTAAATAAATAAATAAATAAGTAAATAAATAAAATAAAGAGGATGGATTAGGGTTTTTAAGTGAGACATTTGTCCTCACATTCAAAAAAAAAAAAAAAAGAACACAACTCCCTCCTTCCCTCTTTCCCTCTCTTCTTCCTTTTCTTTTCTTGTGTGTGTGCTGCCAGATCTGCCACCCTAAACGGCTGCCATCGAGCTCAACAACCACCACCCTTTCTCCCTCCTTCTCCCACGCCAACCGCTAGCGTCACCGCCCCTCTTTGTTGGTCGTGAGCTGCACAACAGCAGGGCAGCCGAGCCCTTCCACCACCAGCAGTGGCGTTCCTCCTGCCACCAGCAACTAGCTGCTGTGACAGCAGCAGCTGAGCCGTGACTCCTCTCCACCACCACACTAACCTCCTCCCTCTTCACCTTAGTAAGCCATAACTTCTCTAGTTGGTTGATTTCTTGTTTTAATTAGAATTTACCAAGTTCATAAGTTTTGGGTTGATTATGTATTAATTTTGTTGAATCTTTTTGTGGGAAAGAATTTGATTGATGAATTGAATATGTTTATGACTTAGGTGTTAGCTATATTTTATTCTTACTTTACCCCCATAGTTTATTTGAATTATGTTGAGATTTGATGCAGCGATGCTTGTTTTATATAAGATTTTACGCTTGGTTTGGTGTTTTGTTGTTTTGATGAATTTTAGGTAAAACCCAAGCACTTTTGATGCTTACGTTGCTCATTCAGCTCCGAAACATAATGAAGCAAGGCCTCGATGAGCCAAGTCAAGAAGATAAGTCGAAACGAGAGCCAAAATAGCCCATTTCAAGACCACTCGACCAAATCTGGGTCGAGCCAAGCTTGCTCGAGCATCAAAAAGACTTGCATAAGAGATAGAAGCTGAGCAGGACCATCCTGAAGGTCGCTCGACCGGTCGAGCGGATTTGGCTCGGGTCGAGCGAAAGTACTATTCACTTCCAGTAGCTTCAGAATGTCGACAGAAGCATTTTCGATGGGTCGAGCGGGCTCGCTCGGTCGAGCGGTCAGGTCGAGCGGAGCTATTTTTTTGGTGACTTCTGTTTTTGAAGATTTTGACCTGTGTACCTGATGCTCGCTCGACCAGGTCGAGCGTGCTTGCTCGGGTCGAGCGAGATGGGCGGCAGCAGCTTTTCGCGATTCTTTTAAAAAGCAATTGGGTCCAATTAAATTCATTTGCTTCTTATCTCTGCTGCCAAGCCTCCCTGCCACCCTACCCTATCTTTAGGGGTGACACCTCCCTCCTACACCTTAGGGGTGGTGGAGCAATCATGGAACCACCACCCCCACATGCCTTGAAGCCTATAAATAGAGAAGAGGAAGAAGGAGTTGAGCATCTTAGTTTTTCATCTCAGTTTTGCATCTTAGTTTTCATCCTTCACTTTAGAGTAATTTCAATGTATTCTTAGCTTTTCTTTCATTTTCAATTAAGAATTAGTGTTAGCATAGTTTCCTTTCAATTCAATTAAGTGTCTTTAATTCCCAACACAATCTTAGCTTCTCCTTTAGTGTAATACTTTGCAATTTGGAATTCTTCAACCATTGGTGTACTTTTATTGGAGCTTTTGGAAGTTAATGCTTTGAATCATCAATCCACCTTGTTCATCAAAGAGTAATTTCTACCTTATTTACATTGAATTCAATTCATGTTACTTAGTTATTGTTTGCCCTTACTTTTGTATGTTTATGTTTGATTGTTCTTCAACTAATTGCATTTATCTTGTTAAGATATTCTAGTTCAATCTATCTATCCATGCATCTTAATTCATTTGCAATCTATAATTTCAATATGAACATGAGTGAGTAGTTGTTTTGGCTTAGGTTAGGCATGATCACCATGTATATAGTTTGAATTGCTATCTTTACCTTTGGCATTGGTTGTGTTGTTTATGGTTTAGCATAGGTTTTGCTATCTTGTTTAGTGTCGTTGAATTGAGGGCGAGAGTCGATTTTTAACGATAATCTATGCTTAAAAGTTGAATCATCTCCATGAGAATAGGTAGATGTTTTGATTGGAAATAATGAATGTGTGCTCCATGTCTTAATCTATGCTTAGCTCCATGAGAATAGGTGGTTAAGTATGTTTTAGGAAGCTATTGTTGCTCGAGAGAGAACATTAGTATTTAAGATACGTTCTTCCTCATAACAACCCATAACCATGACCTTAGGTTGAAGTTAGTAAAGACTACCATGGTGAGAAAGCCTAGCCTATGCCCATTTAGCTAACTGATTGCTTTGTCTTTGCCTAAGTTCATTTTGCTCTTAAGTACTTTTATGTTTCGCTTCTCATTTCGTTCTTTTTAATTGCTTGCTTTATTTAGTTCCATTTCCAAACACCATCTTATATACGTTTTTGAGCTCACTAAATGATTGAGAAACCATTGACATAACCCTCACTCCCTGTGGATTCGACCCGTACTTGCCGTCGTACTAAACTACGCCGTGCACTTGCGGTATTACATTTGAAGGACGTAAAGTCCCGATCAAGTTTTTGGCGCCGTTGCCGGGGAGTGACGGTTTTATATTCATGGTTTTTCTTAATTAGTTGGTTCTTTGTATGACTCTTATGGCTAGCTTGTTGTGTCGCCAATTTAAGCATGAAGCTTTTTGGAGGTATTATTGGAGGCTTGGTGACTCCCTCCCACATGACCATGACCTTGAAATGTGGAATATTTGCAAAATGATGTATGATGGTTTAAATGATGAGACTAGGGATCAAGTCGAGACCATGTATAACTTTGAGTTTCTAGACCAACCAATTGAAAGAGCTTGGGAATTTTTTGAATGGTTAGCTAAGGAAACCTATGAACAAGAAATGGCTCATAAGCTCCCTTCTCTCGATATGAATCATACAACCTTTCTTGACCATTTGGAGGCCAATCCCTCATGTTTAGCACTGAAGGATGACTATATTGGGAAAAATTCATATGGAAGCTTGGATGGGAGTTATGAATTGGTTAGTGAGTTTAGTGTAGAATGTGCGGATCCTAGTTACTTTAACGGGTCCTCCGCATTACCTTTTTCTTACCCTTGTCCCTATCCACCCTTCGAGGAGTATGATGATGATGGTTTAATTTATGAAAATGAAGATTTTAAGGAATTTTCTATGCAGTTAAGGCAAGCCCTTAACCAATCTGGCTCCTCTATAGATAATCCTCTTTTCGAAACATCATTTGATGGTATAAATGATCAGCTTTGTATTCCTGTGCCCTCTCACTATGAGCCTATTGTAGAGGCACCTTGCTTGTCTTATATTAATGAGTCTCTTGTTTTTATGCCATGTAAGCATGACTTGTTTGTGAATGAGCATTGTGATCACAGGATTAATGTGCCTATTAATAAGGAGTCATATGTGCATACATACAACACTCTTTCTAGTGAGACTCTAAACATCATGCATTGTGATCACCCTATAATACCTCAATTTGGTCTGTTTCATGCTCCTTTTAATGGTCATAAAGCTTTGCCATTAGTTGGATATAGCTTCACCTCCATTGATCTATGTCAACCTATTCCAACTGATTTCCGCTTTCCTCCCTTTGTCCAGTTTTTTGGCTTTTCATCATGTAATGATAATCCATTTTTCTATATATATTCTATTTCATTGAGATGTTTGTCTTTGTTTCTCTCTATTTGTTATTACTTAACTCTTTCTTGTCTAGGGAGTGAGTTTGACAAACTCCTTCGAAGTCTGTCAAGCTATTTACTGAAAAAGGTCTAGCTAATGACCTAAAAGAAGCGCTAGTTGGGAGGCAACCCAACTTCGGTTTGAGTTTTTACTTTTAATTAATGTTTCAAGTTTTAGTTTGTATTGTTGTATAGCATGCTTGTACTTAGTTGGTGGATGCAGGATAGTAAGTAAAGTTGTTCATTAATGCATAAGATGAGGGAATTTGCAGAACTGGAGCTGTAGTGTCGAGCAAAAAGGGTATTTTCAGTTTAACATG
Organism: Amaranthus palmeri; assembly: GCA_019776075.1. Lineage (NCBI taxonomy): Eukaryota > Viridiplantae > Streptophyta > Magnoliopsida > Caryophyllales > Amaranthaceae > Amaranthus > Amaranthus palmeri. Next base: position 25,195 of record JAAKBH010001076.1, read on the forward strand.
GCACTAAGATGTTCAAAAGCAAAAAAAATAGCAGAAAAACTCCCCGCTCGACCCCCGCTCGACTTACTCGAGCAGCACCACCTGGTCGAGCGAGCAGCAGGTGTGCAGGCAGAAGGCTGAGAATTGGCTCGACCTGCTCGAGCAATTACGCTCGACCCATACGAGCAAATTTTCCCAAATTTTCCAGAAACTGCAATTTTGAGGCAGAAAGCAAAATTTGAAGAATTGTACACCGCTCGACCCGGTCGAGCGAGCTCGCTCGGTCGAGCGCGCAGGAGTTTTCTGACAGAATGCGCATTTAAAATCAGATCTACTCGAGCAAACCCTCATTTCACTCGAGCAAGCTTTCATTTTCTCACTTTCTCTCACTAAAAAACCCAAACCCTAACTCCCAAATCTTTCTAATTCTTCCATTTTCATCATCTTTTCTCTTCAAATCTCTTAATCTCCCACCATTTTCATCATCTTCTTCAACCCTTATCACGTCATTATCACCATTTCTATCTCAAGTCTCAAGTTTTAGGGTTTTTGCATCTTCAAGGTAAATTTTATATTTTTGGGTTTAATTCTTGTTTTTCCTAACAAATTTCTACATTTTAGTAGAAATCCTTGTGTTTGTGTCTTGTTTTTGTTTTTCATTTGCAGTAATTTTCAACAATGGCACCAAGGAGAACAAGAAGAAGAGAGAGGAGTCCATCACCACCACACCTTGAACCAGATGAGGACTACCCTAATATTGTCTTTCGGGATGAGGCGCAAAGAGATAAGTTTCAATATATTAAACAAAGGCCTATCATCCCAACCAGATTTGTTTGTGCTAATTTGCTTAGAAACCTAGGTTTATTTGAGTATGCCATGCATTTCTTTAGAGCTATAGGAATGGGTTTCATGTTTAATATGCACAGGGAGACATACTCAGGGTTAGTCTTAGAATTTTTAAGCTCCTTGACCATCACGCAAGATGATTATGGTGAAACCACTCTGTTTTTTAGGATAGATGGAATTGAGCGGCAGCTCAGTACGTCTGAGCTTGCTGATTTGTTTGGTCTAGATGACTCGGGAGGGGGATTAGACTATGAACAACACCCTTCCCAGATTTGGCCGTTAATATCTGGAGAACACTTGACCAACCTGCAGAATTTAGTTCTGAAAAAGGTCCATCACCCTGTTCTCAGGATTTGGCTCAAGTTCATGTCATTCACTATCACGGCCAAATCCGAGTCCAACAAGGCCAATAGCAATGATTTGGTTATTTTAGGCTCATTCCTCCGCCCTGAATGGGGTTTCACTTACAATCTACCTAGACTCCTAATCCATACATTCCGCCATACTATTAATCAACCCAGCACTGTTCGTACACCGATACAGTTTGGCGGACTCATCACTCACATCGCGATGCACTTTGGTTGGAGGGGAGACGGGGTACTCCCTCGTGAGATCACCACCATCAGTATGACCCACTTAGTTCAATCTAAGTGGATAGAGCTCATTAACGGTCAAACATGGTGGAAGGTTCATGACAGACAAGTTGGTATCCCTCTCCCTACTCAAGCTCTCCCCGACTTAGTCCCCAATCGTGCCTCTTATCTCTTTAGAGAGGAGGCACCTCAACCTGAGCCTATTGCAGTGGAGAGGCCTCATCATGAGCCTTTTCACAACCAGTATTCACGACGGGGACGAAATGGATTCATGCCTAGTTTTAGGCAAGGTGGCTCTTCCTCCGCACACGAGGAGCGCCGCCCCTCTTCCACATTTGAGCAAGGAGGCCCATCCTCTACTTATGAGTTTGGTGGCACCTCGCACACAGCTCCTCCACCACCATCACCCCACCATACCAATCCTGATCCCGTCCTGGCCTCCTAAGAGCGGTTACATTTACGTATGGACGGCTTTGATCAGCGGTTCGACCGGATAGAGGCACAACAAAGTCGGTACGACCAATTCATGGTCGACTACCAGCGCAGCCAATATCCCATATATGACCATCACTATAGGCAGGGGCACATCCCTCCGGATCACGTGCACCCTTCATGGTACACACCCCCGCCTGGTGATTTTAGGTATGTCTATAGTAACGTGGGTGGTGCTAGTACCTCTTTTGGTCCTGGGGCACAGGAAGAGGATGATAAGGACGACGATGATGATGAAGAGGGAGATGATGATGATGAAGAGGGAGATGAGAGTGATGACTAGAGTCTAAGCACCTTCTCTAAAGCTCTTTTGTCGCATTGAGGACACTGCTCAGTTCGGCTTGGGGGAGGTGTTGTGTTTATGGTCTCCTTAGGTTCTTGTTGTGTATATATGCATGCTTTTATTGATTCTCTTTCAGTTTTGTTGTTTTTGTAAATTAGTTCTATATTTTCTTAATTTGATTAAGTATGTTTTCAGTTCCTTGAATCACATTCATGCACAGTTTTGATCTTCAGTAGCTGACTTGATTTCATTTTGGGCCATATTCTTAATTTTTTGTATGATTCCTTGGCAAGCTTAGATTATTTCTTCTAAATTTTTTGATTTACAATCCTTTGAACTTTGAGTTTTCAAAACAAAAGTCAAGCATTGAATTGGTTTGTGGCACCGCCTTTGGGTATTTTTGGACATGTTTTTAAACCCGTGAGTATTTATTGAGCCTCTACCGTGCATTCATGGAGATTAATGAGATTGTAGATTTGTAGCGCACTAGGCATGACTTGTGGGACTTGGGCGTTGTATGGATCTAGTTGCTAGTTTGGATCAAACCAATTTTCTTTCCCTTCCTACCCTCTTGTTAACCTACATTAAACCCCATTTTCCTTCATATCTCATTCAAGCCTTTCATTTTCTCTTCCTTCACTTTCACCCACTTTCACCTTCACCCTAACACTTTAGCATACTAGTTGGTTTGGTTGATGGTATGTTGGTTGTTGGTTTATCACACCTGACATGGGTTTTTAGCTTATTTTTGATTTTTTTGAGGTCACCACTTGTATATATATATATCATGGTGATATTTGTAATTTTAGATATGGTTATATTTATATAGTTATGTGTTATACAGCCCTTAGAGCACTTTGGTTCACTACCCGCTTTTGGTAGTGTAGTATTCATTTTCCCTATATACATCAAAAAAAAAAAAAAAAAAAGAAAAAAAAAATAAAAGGAAAGAAATCAAAAACTTGTATAGAAAAAATATCAGTAGTTAAATAAATGTCAAGTTGTGTGAAACCATGGGTCATTTTGGTTTGTTTAGGTCAACTAACTAGTTATGCTATCTCTTTTTATAACCTTAATCTTCCTTACCATTTCTACATATTCATATTCTAACCTTTACCAATTCACCTCTATTTGGTTGATCCACTTACTTCTAGTGAAGTCTTAGCCTTTGAGACCCCGAGTACCGAGGTGCGAAACTTTGACACATCTCTATTTAGAGGCTCGCATCACTTTGAGCCATAGGATGAGAGAATGAGCGTAACTCCAAACACTTGAGCGTGGATGTCCTTCTTGGCTTACATACCCAAAAGTGAGGTCCAATTATACCCATTGTGATTGGTTAGGGAGTCTTAGACTCAGTATGGATAGGTCATTGCTTGACAACTTGTTTTGAGAATAATTTGTGAAAATGGATACATTTCAAACTTTTTAGAATTGATAATCATAGCTTGCTAATCCATCATGCATCTTTTGACAAATTGTGGCTTGTGTGTTCATGATCGTAGCTATTGTTAGATCATTCTTGTGCATTTATGTTGGTTCCCAACCTCTTCTTTTTATGATTTGTGATTTTGCAATGCTTGCTTGAGGACAAGCAAGGGTCTTGGCTTGGGGGAGTTTGTTAGCTATATTTTATTCTTACTTTACCCCCATAGTTTATTTGAATTATGTTGAGATTTGATGCAGCGATGCTTGTTTTATATAAGATTTTACGCTTGGTTTGGTGTTTTGTTGTTTTGATGAATTTTAGGTAAAACCCAAGCACTTTTGATGCTTACGTTGCTCATTCAGCTCCGAAACTTAATGAAGCAAGGCCTCGATGAGCCAAGTCAAGAAGATAAGTCGAAACGAGAGCCAAAATAGCCCATTTCAAGACCACTCGACCAAATCTGGGTCGAGCCAAGCTTGCTCGAGCATCAAAAAGACTTGCATAAGAGATAGAAGCTGAGCAGGACCATCCTGAAGGTCGCTCGACCGGTCGAGCGGATTTGGCTCGGGTCGAGCGAAAGTACTATTCACTTCCAGTAGCTTCAGAATGTCGACAGAAGCATTTTCGATGGGTCGAGCGGGCTCGCTCGGTCGAGCGGTCAGGTCGAGCGGAGCTATTTTTTTGGTGACTGTTCTGTTTTTGAAGATTTTGACCTGTGTACCTGATGCTCGCTCGACCAGGTCGAGCGTGCTTGCTCGGGTCGAGCGAGATGGGCGGCAGCAGCTTTTCGCGATTCTTTTAAAAAGCAATTGGGTCCAATTAAATTCATTTGCTTCTTATCTCTGCTGCCAAGCCTCCCTGCCACCCTACCCTATCTTTAGGGGTGACACCTCCCTCCTACACCTTAGGGGTGGTGGAGCAATCATGGAACCACCACCCCCACATGCCTTGAAGCCTATAAATAGAGAAGAGGAAGAAGGAGTTGAGCATCTTAGTTTTTCATCTCAGTTTTGCATCTTAGTTTTCATCCTTCACTTTAGAGTAATTTCAATGTATTCTTAGCTTTTCTTTCATTTTCAATTAAGAATTAGTGTTAGCATAGTTTCCTTTCAATTCAATTAAGTGTCTTTAATTCCCAACACAATCTTAGCTTCTCCTTTAGTGTAATACTTTGCAATTTGGAATTCTTCAACCATTGGTGTACTTTTATTGGAGCTTTTGGAAGTTAATGCTTTGAATCATCAATCCACCTTGTTCATCAAAGAGTAATTTCTACCTTATTTACATTGAATTCAATTCATGTTACTTAGTTATTGTTTGCCCTTACTTTTGTATGTTTATGTTTGATTGTTCTTCAACTAATTGCATTTATCTTGTTAAGATATTCTAGTTCAATCTATCTATCCATGCATCTTAATTCATTTGCAATCTATAATTTCAATATGAACATGAGTGAGTAGTTGTTTTGGCTTAGGTTAGGCATGATCACCATGTATATAGTTTGAATTGCTATCTTTACCTTTGGCATTGGTTGTGTTGTTTATGGTTTAGCATAGGTTTTGCTATCTTGTTTAGTGTCGTTGAATTGAGGGCGAGAGTCGATTTTTAACGATAATCTATGCTTAAAAGTTGAATCATCTCCATGAGAATAGGTAGATGTTTTGATTGGAAATAATGAATGTGTGCTCCATGTCTTAATCTATGCTTAGCTCCATGAGAATAGGTGGTTAAGTATGTTTTAGGAAGCTATTGTTGCTCGAGAGAGAACATTAGTATTTAAGATACGTTCTTCCTCATAACAACCCATAACCATGACCTTAGGTTGAAGTTAGTAAAGACTACCATGGTGAGAAAGCCTAGCCTATGCCCATTTAGCTAACTGATTGCTTTGTCTTTGCCTAAGTTCATTTTGCTCTTAAGTACTTTTATGTTTCGCTTCTCATTTCGTTCTTTTTAATTGCTTGCTTTATTTAGTTCCATTTCCAAACACCATCTTATATACGTTTTTGAGCTCACTAAATGATTGAGAAACCATTGACATAACCCTCACTCCCTGTGGATTCGACCCGTACTTGCCGTCGTACTAAACTACGCCGTGCACTTGCGGTATTACATTTGAAGGACGTAAAGTCCCGATCATTAGGTTTATGACTTAGGGTTTAAAGTGTGTTAGAAACTATGGTTGTGTGTTGATTGTTTATTAAGTTGGTTAAATCTTATCATGAGTTTGGGTTGATACCTAGTTTATTAAATTCTATTGAATCTTAGAAATTGATTAGTTTCTTGTTTTAATTGGAAATTTTCATGTTTATCAGTTGGTTGATTGTGTATTAATTTTTATTGAATCTTATTATAGTGATGTAAGAATTTGGTTTCTAAGTTTAATATACTTCTGAGTTAGGGTTAACGATTTGGATATAAATGATACTAGTGGCACTTCTTTGGCGTCTGAGAATGTCTAATAACTTGAATTATTGATATATTAAATATGTGACTATCTTGTGAATGGTGATAATAGTAATTATAGATGGTTGAATTTACTAGTCTCAAAAGTGGGTGTTATATGTTACTTGTATTTTTGTATTAAACATACATACATATAAATGATGGTGGTTATTGTTTATATTGTGGAAGGGTTTCTTTTCATGTCCTTTGTCATTGTGAGTAATTTTGTGAGTTGTCGTAAGTTATACCACAACTTGAGGTTACCACTAACATCAACATTATATTAAGTTATTAGTATTAATGTTGTTGTACAAGTGTTATTAGTTGATGACATAACATGGTGATATGGTTTTATTACTCGAGTCCCATAGATTTGAAGAAATGGTCATAAAATGCACTTTTGTTGATGTGAAAGCTTATTTGATCGTAGGTTTAGTGAATGCGAGAGTCTATTTGGTTATTGAGTTAAATTCATAACTTATGATTAATATCAATTGAACATGTCAATTGATTTAGTTTGCATCAGAATAAGTGGAAGTTACTTGGAATGGGTGAATGATAGCTTGTCCTAGCATTTAGATGCCCTTGAGTGGAGACAAATGAGCTTATTAGTTCTACTCCAAACTTGTATAGGTTCCCAGTTCATAAAAGGACGGTAGAACCTTAGTTGGGTGATTATCGTGATTTTTGTCGTGCAGTGACGTTTACAGGTACGTATACGCAGTAACTACTTCTTATATGCAATGTTTCCTTTAAGACATTATTGTTCATTGTTCTTGTGCTATCTGCATTGTATCGAAACTATGAAATATTGGCGAGTAAGCCTTGTATGAAGAGATATCGATTACGAAATCCTTGAGCATAGAATAGTTTAGAGAATGAGAGCATTAGTATAAGGCGGGGACCATCCCCCTCATATATTTAAGAATTGAATTATGCCTTACTTGGAGTTAGAATGACTCCTTTACAGATGAATTTCATATTTTATTTGAGTTGCTCAGTGGGTTTTGGCGTTCTGCTATCCCAGGGCCTCCATTGATAGTCAAAAGCGGGAGTTATTCCCCTTTGATAAAGTACTAAATTATGATTAGTTGGCGTGACTCAACTGGATTATATCCGGTTGATTTAGTAGTCCCTTAGTTGAGGTTCGACGGGACCACCGTAAGGGGGGTATGAGCATACTTTGTCAATTGGGCATCGGGTGGCCGATAACGCCCCTTGACCGAGGTGTCACCATGCGGGCCTTACAAACCCCAATATGGTTGCCTCTCCACTGGATTGGTACCCCAGTGTTAGTTTCCCGAAGGTAGGACCCGAGAGGGTCAGCTGGAGGGGGTATGAGCTCATACTTTGCCATGGGCGCCGGGTGTCCGATAACGCCCATGGTCGTGTCACTATGCCATGAAGTGGAAAAGAGATCCATTAATAGAATGTTACTCATTAATAGAAAGTTTATTCATTCATAAAAAACGTACCCATTGATAGGACGTTTATACATTGATTATTCAATGCTAAAGTAGTTTATGCTAGTGAGAAGTGTGCCTAAGCTGATTTACCTCAAAGGAGTTACCAGTCCCAAAGGTGGGCTATGACTACGCTTACTTTAAGATAGACAAGCTCTATAAAGTCATGTGTTAAACAGTTTGTTAATGCCTTGGTGGAGTTAATGCTACGTGTGCTCTACAAGAGTTTATGTTTTGAGAAGAGAAGAGAAGTGTGAAGACCCACATTCTTTCCAAGAAGCATAGGTGTACGATAAACGTTTACTATTTGTGCATGTGTCCTATGAAATCATCTTATGTTATTGTATAACATAATGTTATTTATTAGTTGGTCTTATTATATTTGATGCTAGTAACTGACGCGTACGTGTTTGTGTTTATGTTTGATTGTTTGATGACTTTCTATGATTGTCCTGCTATGACACATTGGCCTTGGTCTGATGTTGAGCAGCCGGAGTATCATGGGCAGTCGTAACAATTATTGGAGCTTCTTTTGCATTGCATTGCATTGGGGGAAAGTGACGAGGGCGAAGCATTACTTGCGTCATACCGTTAATTTGATTCTGTAATTCTTATTTATCGTTTGTAAGCTTTGGTTACATACGTTGTTATGAGACCTTGTGTTCTCCCTTTGTATATTTGTATTCCACTGCGTAGTTGTAACTTGTATGGTTTAAAGAAGGCAAATCTTTTCAAAACGCAAGCGTTGTCACCGGAACCACGATCCATGCTTGGCATGTCAATTTGAGAAGCCGGCGATGAGTCATTCCGTCGTGATATAGCTTTGATAGACCGTCGATGCCTTTGCTTTATTAAATTCTAATAACCTTTGTTTTACTACAAAGATGCATAGTTTTAGGGCAAATGCTGCCGAAATTTTCACTCACCTTTTTAAAAGTAAATCTTTAATGTTTATTTAAATTCTTTTCCTTTTATGTAACACCCGAATTTCCTCCCGTCCTTTATGGTTTTGGTATCGTACAAGGGGTCGGAAATCCAGGGTTGTTACAAGTTCATCCATACTTTTTCAAACCCTTTATCTCATTAAGTTTTTACTGTTTCTACTGTGAGTTATTACATTAGTCGCTCATGCCTTTAGTAAACTTTTCTGTTCGAGTCGAAAATTAATGGCATTTAGCTCACTTATCTTGTACTCCCTCCTATTCAACTCAAATATCTCATTTCGTTTTTAAGTCAAGTCATCCCAAATGTCCCATTTCCTTTTTTGGCTTGGATTTTTTTACCTTTATACCCTTATTCACTTTACCTATTTACTTTTTAACCTTATTAAAACTATCTAATTTTTTCCCAAACATTTAATTAAATTAACCTAATTACAACCTACCCCTTCCCATTTCCCTCCAATTTATACGTGTCCCACCATTCCCAATCCCATTTCCAGAATGTTCATCCCTCATAACCTCTCATCTTCATCTCCCTCATAACCCCTCATCTTCATCTCCCTCATAACCCCTCATCTTCAAACCCAGATCTGGGTTCCTCTTCGACACTATTCACTAGGGGTGTTCAAAACCGGGTACCGGGTCGACCCGGATCCGAAAATTCGGGTACCCGGTTTTTCGGGTACCTAAAATTGCGATCCGGTTCCGACCCGGTTTAAACCGGGTACCCGGAATCCGGATACCGGGTTAAACCGGGTCGGAAACCGGATACCCGGTTTTATTAGAATGTTTTTTTATTTTTTTTATTTTTTTGTCGTTTTGTCGTTCAACCATACGTTTGTTTATCTCTATATTCACTTAAAATATTTTTTTTATATAAAATTCAAATACAAACTCCCTAAAAATCTTTAACATAATTAGTCATAAAAGATTAATTAAGAAAATGAAGGAATAATATTATTGTTCATGGGCTTAAGTAAGAACAATTATAAAATTCAAATACTAACTCTCCAAAAATATTCAATCCAAGGTTAGCTTAAGATTATTATGATAATTTTATTTACAAAAAAAGTAAAAAAAAAAAATAATTAAAGGAAACCGGATACCGGGTACCCGGTTTTCAAAAAATCATGACCCGGATCCGGATCCGGTATCCGGTTTTAAAACCGGGTACCCGACCCGGATTATCCGGTTTGCGAAAACCGGGTAAATTATCCGGTTTTAAAAACCGGATACCGGATAATTCGGGTCGGAATAATCGGGTCGGGTTATTATGAACACCCCTACTATTCACCATTCTTCTTCATCCTCTCACTTCTCTCACTTCTCTTTCATGGATAACCCTAAAAGTCCCACTACTTCACCCATTAAGAACCCTAATTCCTCACCTGATATATCGCAAAAAACTTGATGTGCAAATTTTATTTAACCGCAAGCGCACGGTGTACGTGTAGTCGCGGGTCAAACACAAGGAAGCTTGGGACAATGGACTTGACGGTTTTAATTGTTTAATTTGCTAAGGGGATAAAAATATTGGTTGGTTTGTGAACTAACAACTACGAATGCAATAATTGAAATGAGGTTAAACTATATGATGATGAAGTCTAGGGTGTCTGGAATCCCCTTAAAATCTTGTATGATTCAATGCTCAATAATGTCTATGAAGATCCGGATTCAATTCGTGGTTAAACATAATCTTGTTAATCTCAAACTCTTGCTCTTTTAATTAACTATTAGATTTAGACCCTATTAATTCGATTCTCACTTGCTAGTTTTATTGAACGAATTAATAAGAATTTAGACCCTATTAATTCGATTCTCACTCTTTTGGTTAAACATAATCTCGTTAGTTCTATTGATTGGTCCGACAAAGCATATTTAATTTAGAGTTAATTAGCACAATTGAATCACTTTAATCCTTAGTTTCATAGACACATTCCATGAATCAAATCATACTCAACTTATAGATTCAAAACCCTAACCCTAGAATATGGATCTACTCACTAGACATGGTAAATGCAATAAAAATTACTTCAAACTTAATATTAGACATGTATGATAATAAATAAGATGATAAACTAGGATGGGTAATAATGAAATGCTTAATAACAATGACAATAAATATTTAAACAATAATGGAGACAATGAACAACTTTTTATTAAAGAATAATTAAAACTAAAAGATTAAAGTTACTAGAGAAAGCTTAAACTAAAACACTAATTCAAAAACAAAGGAAAAATAAACTTACAAACTTGAAGGAAGATTAAATCTCCAAGACTAGATTGGAGTTCTTGCAACAAAATTAATGCTAAAAGAAATTAAAAGCTAGATTAATTAAAGTCTAAGAGAGAAACTAAGTAAAAAAGTAGAAGAAGGAAGTAGGAGGAAGGAAACCCTAATCAGAATTAAGGGGGATATTTATACAAATGAGGACTTAACCATTCAATTTAATCAAAAGATTAAAATCTCAAAATCCGTGCAAAAAGACAGCAGTAACAGCCAAGTCAGCTGCCCAACAACAGAACAGAAACGACGACTCGACGGTTTGAACTGGAAAACTGCAGCAAATTCAAACGATTGCCATTTCTTGCTCGGTTGTTGAAATCGGACATATAATATACCATTGGAAAGCTCTTGAAGTCTAGTTTCTAATACCGAAAACCTTGCATTAATGCAATATTCATATCAAAAGTTATAGCCAAAAGCGTAGACATGTATCAAATTTTACCTCAAAACTTTTGCATTAACAACACGTTTCTACTCTTTTGGTCTTTTGCTCTTCATAGCTTGACAAAATTGATAGCTTGATACGTTCTTTGAGCACAAGATGTTTGGCCATACCTTTCTTCTAATTCATCCCATATCTCTTTTTGCAGTCTTAAGCCATTGTAGTTTATTTGCGATTTTTTCATTAGTTACTGAAAGTAGCCAGCCCATTACTACATTGTTGACTCTATCCCACGCTTTTCCCAAAGTAGCATTACTTGTTGATCTTTTGACAGTACCCTCAACAAACCCTAGTTTGTTTTTTCCTGTAAGAGAAATTTCCATCGTTCTTTACCAATCCTTGTACCCAGTTCCATTGAAGGTTTTGGTGATGATTTTCCGACCTGAGTCAGTTGGGTGTATAAACTACACACTGGATTGATTAGTGGTTGGATCAGTGTTCTTGGAAACGTTCCTGCTCATTGCTAACATTGATTGTGCAGCATTGTGTTTCTTGAATGAGGGAAATTGATTTAAGGAGAGCAAAGCTCTGATACCATAACAGAAAAGGTGGAAGATTCATCCTTCCAAAAGCACGAACCAGATCTGCTTCTTCTTCCCCTGCAGCTTCAAGACTTCAACGCACGAAAACCCTAACATCCTCACGAAAACCAGATCTATTCTCACGCCTTCAAGCCTTCAACCTCAATTTTCGTCCCAAAAATCGCAGCTCCATCCTTCTCCAATGGTGTCTCAAATGAAGTTTTAGGGCAAAGCTGTTATCCACTTAAACATCACAACCTAAGTAAGTTTCTAACTCTAAATTTAAGAAAAAACTCTAAATTTATGCAATTGATGTCCCATTGTTGATAATTGTTGGAATTTGCGTAGAAGTTAGGTTTTACTCTTTTATGGTGGAATTTTGTTAAACTCATTAGAAATTAGGATTTTGTGTAAATGTGAAGATAATGAATGAAAAGGTGTCCATTAAAATTTGGTATGGGGGTAAATTCAAGGAAGCTAAAGGTAGTATTAGTTATGTTGGAGGTTTTGGTAGAATAATGGAGGTAGATTCAAATGATTTGTCCATGGATTACTTGATGAGTTTAGCTAATAAGTGTCATGGAGATAGAGGGATACAAGGGCTTTTCTACTTGCTTCAAGGTTATACTTTAAAAGATGGCTTAAGAAAGATAGAGGGATACAAGGGCTGTTTTGAATTACAATGTAATGCCGTAGTAGTTTGTTGTAATGTAATGGGTCAGTCTTAAATAGCTTTGTTTTGAAACCATGTACTAGAAGAACAATTTTCTATTTTGATTTGTTGTCCTTGATTTAGAATTATTTCGTGGGATGGTGCTTTGAAACAATGAGATTGAATGAAGATTATAGTGAAGATGAAAATTTTTTGGATTTAGCAATTTATTCCTGTTTTTTTTAAAGAAATTCTTGTTAACCGATCACCAATAGGTTGGCTTACCTGCTATCTCTTTAATGGAAAAAATGAGATAAATGTTGTCTTTTTATTGAATAAATGAAACATTGACTCTTTATTTGCAGATGATCAAAAGGTTCGCTTTAGAAATAATTTTTCCAAAAAAACAAGTATTTGTACAATTAATTTTAAAAATTAAAATAAAACTAATAATTTAAGATAAATTAGTATACATATAAATTTATAGTAACTAGAAGCTGACTTTAACAAATGATTTAAAACATATAAAGAGTCAAAAGGACACTTATATAAAGTCAAAGGTAAAATAAAGTCAGAAATGTTTTTTCGGATCAAAATGGTCGAATTCGATTTATGATTGTCTTTGACCACTTTTCTTTGGTATTTTGAAATTATGACCAATTTTTCAAGCTATAACACACTAATTTTTAGTCACGTTTAGAGTTCAATTTAAAGTGAGTTAAAATTTGACAAATCTAGCTACGAAGTATTTTAAGACTTTGTAGACAATATATTGGAGATCTTATTGTACAATTCATAGTTTTGCCAAAGCAATTACTGTTTTGCTAATTTAAAAGATAAAATGCTAAAACTAATTTAGAGAGAAAAAAAATAATCAGCATTAGGACTACAGAACATCATCAATGTTAATATTTAACAACTAAAGTAAAATAATAAATATTGGTCATTGTAAAATAGCTACAAAACATTTATTAAATGCGCACGGTATTAGCAACATCCGACCTTAGCTCAGTTGGTAGAGCGGAGGACTGTAGTGGGAAACCTTAGCCATCCTTAGGTCGCTGGTTCGAATCCGGCAGGTCGGATTTCTTTTTTTTTTTCTGATTAATTTATGCTTTTTTTTCTTATTGTTCTGCTTCTATAATGTTGATGATTCAAATGATCCTTTTAATCTCTGATTAAAGTTTTTCTGGACTAATTTTTATTCTTCAATTAAACAAAACATCATCATAAATCTGATATTCCTCAATCCTCATTACAGCTGAATTACATGATTATTTCATCAATCATTTGATCATCATCCCTGTTCCTTAATTGTGTTATAAAAGTAAAGTCGTGTATGAATACTCTCAAATTCCACCCTAGGTGGGGGTATATAATCGCGTTAGGGTAATCCGTAATGGTAAGTTGTTCAATCAATCTTTAGGCTTCTTAATTATTGCTAGAATTGACAGAACTTCCAAAATTACATATTTACATTCAAAAGATAATCTTATCTGAAAAGGCTTGAGGTTAATTTTCTTATTTTGCAAGTGTTATATTTAACTAATACTTTCTCCATTCTATTATACTTGTTAAATAGACTTTTTACGTAATTTATTGTGCTATTTTGTTGGTTTATATGTCGAATTATACATATTTAAAAATAATAAAATGTTAATATTATGAAAGTACGTGATTAGATGATTCAAACAAGATAACACTAATTAACTATATCTTTACTTACATTTTTAGCCGCAATATATAAAATCGAAATGTAGCAAGTATAAGAACGCGGGAAATACTATACTAGTATATGCACCAATGTGATGCACGTTCACTACAACATTATTTGCTTTTAGTGGGATAAATTTAGCGATATTTAATTTAAATGTCACTATTTGAAATTTATAGTAGTATATGTAGTGGATTTAATGACATTTATTAGAACATTTAGCAGCATAATACAAATTCCTATAAAGCTTTACGCGACATAGAATTTAGTGACATTTCTAAAAAATGTTACTATATACTATAGTAATAATTAAAAATGTTTAAAAACCAATAATTATTACACAAAAAAAATAAAGCTGTGATATTTATTAATGTCATTAAATCCAACGTTGCATAAAGTTAAATTTATTGTAGTGGTTTTGTCTTAGTTCCATGATTTATATAATGTACATTTTAAAGTTTTGTAATTATTTATTTTAAATTCTATTTTATGATGATGATTTCCAATTCTTTTAGTATATATAGTATGATTACCAACTTGCATGACAACTTTAAATGATTTTCGCTAATTATATAACCTTGATTTCTTTTAAGAAAATGATTTGGGGTAAAACAGATATTCGCCTACAAGGGGCGAAAAGAAATTGATCATTCTTGTAAGTGATGAGAATTAAATTAATGTCATAGAGATTTGGAAAAAAAAAAAAAACCTTCAAACACTAGATTAATCTATGTTTCATTCAATTTTTAAACTTTAGAACTAGTTGCAATTAAAGTTTGCTTTCACTAACCAATCGAAGCTTAGCTTATATGATACTCAACGTTTTCCATTTAGCAAGAACATCACCCAAATTGAATCAAGAAACAATGAAACAATGCATCTAATTCATGTAAACTTCTCAAAAGTCCAATCCATACATTTTAGACCTTTATGCTCTCTTATGCAGAAAAAAAGGAATGAGATGGGATGACATAACTCACTTAGCTTTTAGACCTTTATGCTCTCTTATGCAATGCATCTTTTGTTTAGAGTCATACCTTCAAACTCTTTGCATTTTTTTAATACCGTGTTAGACTAGAGAATCCATACTGACAAAGGGAAAAAGGACTAATCCTTGCAGTAGGCAATGGGAATAGTACTTTATCATAAGAGTGATAGAAAAATTCCTCAACCACTAGGCTAACCCATAATTCTTAACTTACAGTTGTTTTGTCTAATAAGTCACCTTACTAATTTCGGTTAGAATATCAATTCAAAATCATCCAAACATTGAAAAGACCAAGATTAAGTGAATGATAAGTAAAGTGATTAACTTCATAAACATAGTATCTATCCAACCATTAATGCTTGCTTATATCAATCAATGTTAACTATATTCACATGAAGTGAACACATAGACAATTACAAGTGCACATCATAAGTGGGAAAAAAGAAACACAAATTAAACTCATATACCTATCTAAGAAAAATTAGTTGCATAAAACCTAATTATTAATCTATCATGAGGGAAACAGTTGAAATTTCAACTTCAACAACAAATACCCAAACAAATTTATCATTTTTTCTTGAAATTATAATTGTAATAATAGTGCTTAAATGGGATTACTGTGACAATATTGAATTCCCTTTTTTGGTGGGTTATAAAATTAAATTCGTTGATTGTGATTTTTGAATATGCCCAAAAATCATACACATTCAATTCAAGCATCGAGCAAATCAATATCTAGATAAGTGAATAAGGCAGTTGGTCCATGTTAAGGAACCAATTCAACAAGTTTAAGCTGATGGTTGAGGCCTCAAGATAAATATTATATACTATAACATGCCCGCTCACATGAGAGCCCTTTAGGCTAGAAGTGTGGATGCAGCACAATGCCACCTCATACCTGATGTCAAATATTCCACTTTGAATGAAGGGTGCTTGAGATTTGAATCCGTGACTTCTTGTTTCATTGGCTCTGATACAATTTCAAACAACCAACTCAATCAAAAGCTTAAGCTGATAATTAAGACCCCAGAATATAATTATATACGGTGTTTATGTAATGAGTGTAATTAAGAATTCAAACTCGTAGCTTTTCAGACATAATGTAAACAAATATAGTAAACAACTAAAATCAATACTGCTTTCTTGATGCTCCTATTAATTTGAAAATCAACCCTTTACTAGAGTTAGACGATGATAATAGTACAACACACTCTATTATTTACGTACTACCCCATTTAAAAACACAAATTATGTTGATGACACAGATAAAAAGATCAAGAAGGATTTTGGGATTTTAACGTTATTTTCATTAATTACAAAACTGATATACATTGATATATTTATACATATAATAAGAGCCTTAATCATCTCCTTTAATAATGGTGATTGATACTCCTTTCTAAAATATACTAGCAGAATAATATATTCCCATAACAAAAATAATTGTGTTTTCCTAATACCCCCCTCAAGTTGGACTCTAGGATCTCCAACACCCAACTCGGATAAAGTTTCTTCGAATGCTTGCGTAGTGATTGCTTTAAATGTCTGCCAATTGGGCTTTTTAATAGAAGGGATGAAACACAAAGAACAAGAATAGTTCTTATTGATTAGAATCAATTGATCCACTGATATGGGCTATATGTCCCATATTTATACAAAGAGTAAATCAAGAAAAGGTCATGTGCTAATCATATGCTAGTTATAACAAACTACAACTAACTTATAATAACAAAAATACCTAATTAACACAAAGACCTAAAAGGACTAAACATAATACATCATGAAGCCTTGGCTATGTTGAAGCCTTGTTGTCCAGGAGCCATACAGCTGCACCTAATCCTTGGTTAATCCTTGGTTTCTTCATAAGCTTCCCTTCTGATATTGAGCAAGCATGGATAATAAGTCACTGTCACCATCATCATTCCTCTTAGTCTTAATATCCCCCCTCAAACTGGGAGGTGGTTTACTAACTCCAAGTATGCTTAACAAGAGATTAAAATTTGATGAGGGCAATACTTTAGTCAAAAGATCTGCAAGCTGGTGTTGAGTAGGCAAATAGAACAATTGAATGAGTCCTTCTAACACCTTATCTCTAGTAAAGTTGCATTCTATATCTATGTGTTTCGTTCGATCATGAAACACAGGGTTTTTGGCTATGTAAATAGCTGATTGGCTGTCACAGTGTAAGGTCACTGGTTCAAGTTTATGAACACCAAGATCATTAAGCAATCTGACTATCTAAGTTATTTCTGAGGCTGCATTAGCCATTGCTCTATACTCTGCTTCTAAGCTTGATCGAGATATAGTTGGTTGCTTTTTTGACTTCCAACTTATAGGTGAATTTCCCAAAAGCACAAAATATCCTGACACTGACCTTCTAGTGATGGGGCAGGCTCCCTAATCTGAGTCAGTATAGGCTTGGAAGAGGATCTTGTCATTGCCTTCCAAGATAATACCTTGTCCACATGTAAAATTAACATAATTCAATGTATGTACTAGTGCTTGCCAATGGATTGTCCTGGGCTCTTGCATAAATTGGCTTAGTGTCTGGACAGAAAAGGACAAATCTAGTCTAGTGTTAGTAAGGAAATTGAGTTTTCCCACCAAGCTTCTATAAAGAGTTGCATCTGGCAGTAGGTTCCCATCAATATTGTTGAGTTTGATGTTTAAAGGGAGGGGAGTAACAACCTTTTTAAAATTAATGATGCCACCGGTTTTCAAAATATCTCTAGTATACTTTTGTTGTGTGAGGATCATTCCTTGGTTAGTATAGCTAACTTCAATACCAAGAAAAAAACTTAATTGTCCCAAGTCTTTTATTTTATAGTGAACACTTTGTCTAAATAATGTTTAATGCGTTCTATATCAGCTTTGTTGCTGCCTATGAGTAAAATGTCATCAACATAGACTGCCATTATGGTGATATTGTTATGTTGATTTTTTATAAAGAGCGAGTAGTCATTTTTTGACTAAAGAAAGCCTAATGCTTTGAGCTCAATAACTAACTTTTCATACCATTGTCTTGAAGCTTGTTTTAAGGCATATAATGATTTTTTCAAAAGACATACCTTGTTAGTAGGATTATGCATCCCTTGTGGCATGGTCAAGTATACCTCTTCATGGAGGTCTCTATGAAGGAAAGCATTATTCACATCTAATTGGTGAATAACCCAGTTGTGACTTGCTGCAACAGTTAGCATGCATCTTACTGTGGTCATCTTAACCACTGGGGAGAAGGCTTCTTCATAGTCAACCCCTAACTTTTAGTTGTAACCTTTTGCTACCAACCTTGCCTTGAACTTCTCTAGAGTACCATCAGCTCTTAGTTTTACCTTATATACCCATCTACTCCCAATAGGTTTCTTACCTTTTGGTAGATCTACAACATCCCAAGTTTGATTGTCAGTTAAGGCTTTAATATCCTTTTGCATAGCACCAACCCATGTAGGGTCCGCAGAAGCTGTTTTGTAAGAGTTTGGTTCATCATAATTTTCTTTTATTTGTGCCAATTTTTTGTGATCACTAGATAGTGCACAAAAACTAATCATGTTGCACCAGTGATAATCTTTCAGATATTCAGGGTGTTTCTCTATCCTTGTGGATTTACTTCTAGGCACATCATTTGTATCATGAAAAGAGACAGAATGATGGTCTTGTAGTTCATTGTGAACCATATCAGTAGGCTTTTGTATATGATCATTTGTTGAGTCAGTTTCATGCTCTTGCACCTCAAGGGTTTCATTGTCAGTAGAAGTTATAGGTAGATTAATTTTGGGTAAAAATGATTGAAACCTATATGGGAAGTATTTTTCATGAAAATTGACATCCCTAGAGACAGTAGCACACCTAGTCTTAAGGTTGTAAACTTTATACCCTTTTTGTTGCTAAGAATAACCTATAAAGACACATGGATCAACCCTCTCTGCGATTTTGTGCCTTTATCTTTTTAAAGTTGATGTGAAACACAAACATCCAAAGACTTTCAGCATATCATAAGAAGGTTTGACACCATGTAATTATTCATGTGGTGTCATGTTATCAAGAGGTATGAGGGGCATTTTGTTTATTTTGTGTGCTGCACTAAGCACACTGTCCCCCCAAAACCTAGGTGGCACCTTTGATTGATGATAGAGGGTTCTAGCTACCTTTAATAGGTGCTTGTGTTTGCGTTCTACCACACCATTCTATTGTGGGGGTATCAATGCAACTTGACTGATGCAAAATTCCTTTGCTATTATAGTAGTTAAGTGTTTCTCCTTTGCTAAGCTCATTGGCATTGTCTGTTCTCACAATCTTTATATGTTTGCCAAATTGAGTCTTAGCCATTTCATAGAAAATTTTGAAGATATTTAAAAAATCACTCTTATGTTTGATGAAAATTACCCAGGTGTACCGGGAAAAATCATCTACTATGGTGCAAAAATTTTTGCAACCCAATCTTGTAGCAAATTTCATAGGTCCTCATAAATTTATGTGAACCAATTGAAATGAATCAGTAGTTTTTATTGCACTTTTATAAAAGGGTTTCTTGGTCTGTTTTCCTAAAGGACAAATTGTACAGAAGAAATTTCTATCAAAATTTTTACATTCCAATTCAGGAAACACAATTTGAAGCCTACTTAGAGGAATGTGGCTAAATCTAAGGTGCCACAGTTTGATTTTCTCTGTGTTCTACTCCATCTTGTCTTGCACACACACTGTTTTGTGCACAGTTTTATTTCTTTGGTCATCAGTAGGCTGCTCACTTTGTTGTGTGCTTTGCTCCCAGCAAGATTCATTTGTCACAGGGACAATGCAATCTTCTACATAGTAGAGGTTATTCCTTAGTCTACCAAGAAGCAAAGGCTTCTTCATAGCCTCTTGCATGACACACAAATCAGCAACAAAACTTATCTTTATTTTCTTGTCCATGCATAGCCTATGCACAGAAATGAAATTATATTTAAAATCTGGAACATAGAGTACTTCATGTAATTTTAGACCATTGTTTAATTGTACTGATCCAACAAATTTTATTTTCACATGTGCACCATCTGGGATGATAATAGAGTTGTGCATCCCAGTTAAGGCTTTGTATTGGTTGAATAAGGTGAGATCACAACAAATGTGATCTGAGGCCCCACTATCAAGAATCCACTTGGTGGCCTTAACAAAATTTAAACAAAATTTACCTGCAATATGAGCAGAGGCAGCCATTGAATGGTCTTTATTTGCTTCTTGATCAGATTGAGTATTGAGCAGGCATTTTAGTTTATTGTACTGCTCTTGGGTCAACTTAGGCTCAATATGCCTTGGTTCATTCTGAGTTTGAATGACATTAGCTTTCACAATAGTGTTTTCCTTTTTCCATGTACTGGGTTTATAGTTGGGTGGATACCCATGTATTTTCCAACATCTTTCCATGCTATGCCCATGCATTTTGCAGTGCTCACAGTAGTGACCTGCCTTCTTGTTCTGGGCATATTTCCCTTTGTCAACATACTTTCTCTTATTGTCTATCCTGCATGCAATAGGTGTTTCTTGTTCATCCCCATTGCTGCCCTTGCTTAGCTCTTGGTGTGTTTGTTCTTGCTAATCTTTGTTGTTGCTCCGAATATGCTAATATCTATAGGCTTCAACAGCAGATGGTGGTTCTTTCATCATTAGGATGTTGCTCCGAATATGCTAATATCTTGGGCTCATTTTCATCAAGAACTCAATCAACCTCCTTCCTTGTTGGATTTTAACAATCTTTTTGTTGATTTCACAGCTACATCCTAAACATCTGTACGTGGATGAAGGATGAAGATTGTCCAACTCATCCCATAACACTTTCATTTTTGTGAAAAAACTCTCAACACTTTCATCTGTGGACTGCACAGTGTTGCTAATCTTTTCTTGGATAGAAAATAGCTGTGCACATGAGGTTTGCCCATACCTTTCTTCTAACTCGTTCCATATATCTTTTACTGTTTTCAACAATTGAAGTGTGTTGGCTATTTTTTCATCAATGACTGATAAAAGCCAACCCATCACAACGTTGTTTACTCTGTCCCAGGCTTTTGCATTGACAGTGTTTGTTGTTGATCTTCTAACAGTACCATCCTTGAACCCCATTTTGTTCTTGGCTGCTAATGTTATTTCCATAGCCCTCTTCCAATATTTAAAACCTACCCCATTGAACACCTTTGTGATGATTTTCTGCCTAGAGTCAGTTGGATGCAAAAAATAAACGCTGGACTGATTGTATGTTGGATCAGCATTCTTCACATGGGTAGTTCTCACCATTGTATTCAAGATTGGTGTTTCGGTAAGTGAAGAAGAATGAAGAGCTGTAGGAAATGGGTTTAAAGAGCCTATGGCTGTGATACCATAACAGAAGAAAGGAATGAAACACAAAGAACAAGAAGAGTTCTTATTGATTAGAAAAAATTGATCCCCTGATATGGGCTATATGTCCCATATTTATACAAAGAGTAAATCAAGAAAAGGTCATGTGCTAATCATATGCTAGTTATAACAAACTATAACTAACTTATAATAACAAAAATACCTAACTAACACAAAGACCTAAAAGGACTAAACAGAATACATTATGAAGCCTTGGCTATGCTGAAGCCTTGTTGTCCAGGAACCATACAGCTGCACCTAATCCTTGGTTTCTTCATAAGCTTCCCTTCTGATATTGAGCAAGCATGGATAAAAAGTCAGTGTCACCAACATCATTCCTCTTAGTCTTAATACTTTTGATCTTACAAACGGAAGGTTTATCATCTTTGCACCTAAGTTGTCGTTGATGAAATTTCTATCAATTTCCACATGCTAATTGGTTCGATCATGTTGATTTGAGTTCTCGGATGTGTAGATTGCTGCTTTGTTATCACAATACAATTTGCAACTTTCCATAGGTCTAAATCCAAGTTCTGATAGTTACTTTTTAAGTCATAGGACTTTAGTGATTCCTTTTGCAATACCTCTAAATTCTGCTTCAGCACATGACAATGCTACAACTTTTTGTCGCTTACTTCTTTAAGTGACCAAATTGCCTCCGACCAAAGTGAAATAACCAGATGTGGACATTTTACTATCGCGATCTCCTCCCTAATCTGCGTCACTGAAGGCATGCAGGTCTAAGTGACTATGTTTCTCGAACACAACTCTTCTGCCAGGAGTTTTCTTCAATTTTTTTTTTCGTTTAAACTATTATTATACAATTTTACATATTTTTATGTTAAACTTGAATTTGATGTGTGTTATTAATATTTGTAAAACTTTATATAAAGTAATGTAATACTCCTATTTATTTTTGTTAGTATAAAGTGTTACTTCCTCTAATTTAGAGTTAAGGTCCCGTTTGTTTTTTTGCATATTTGTCAATACATTAATTCAATCTATTATATCTCTAATTGTGCTTAATTAGTAATTATAAAAAATTGATATTAATAAAATTTACCTTGAAACGAATCTAAAAGATTCCACTTGAATATGAACTTATAGATTAAGAATCAAATATAAATTAAGAGCGAGGTGTGATAGTATCCAATAGATAGAGCATCTGCCTGTGGAGCAGAAGATTTGGAATTCGATCCTTACTGGGTGCATGTATCAATTGGGATGTTTCTTGACTGCGGACATCTCTCTTTACTCCCTCCTTGGGGGTAGGGGTATGATTTTTCCTCATCTTTCAAGAAAAAGAAAACCCCCCACTCGGACCCTGCCTTGTGCGGGATATCGCAAAAGTCTTTTATGTGATAGTGTCCAAAAAATAAATGTTATATCAACTCTGAGGTTGGAGGAATATTTTTTGTTAAAAAACTGACACTTTGTATTGTATACTTCAGAATGAACCATTTGTCCTTTTATTCAAAAGAAACTAATAGCAGTATAAATACAATTATATTAACTATATAATCAAATTTATTGTCTTTTGTTATGATTTATTTGTCATGAACTAAATTTCATAATAATCTGCGCGCACAATGTAAAATATGGTAGAAATCTTACAATGTATGTAATGTATACAACTATTCAAAGTAAAATGAAATGTAACTATAATGTAAAGTTTGTCTCTTAAAACTTTAATTTTTTAGTTTATACAAATATGTCAGAAAATTTAATAAATATAAAGTCGTGCAACGCACGGTCATTATCTAGTCTATATCTATAATTATTATTAAAACAAAACACAACTTACATCATCATCTTTCAAAATTGCTTACGCGTTGCATCTTTATTAAATATTTTACCTCTAAACTTAAATGATGATGTCATCCTTATTATGATCTTTGACTTTCTATCTCCTATTTTGAGCATATTATTATTTTATTAATTGTTTTTTGGAAAAATTATATAAAACCACCTAATCTATTCACTATTTTTTAAAAAACCACCTTATATAAATTTTTTTGCAAAAAACCACCTTACATAATGCATTTCTTTGCAAAAGACAACCTGTTACTATATTTCGTCAGTTGACCGGCATTTTTAACGATTGACAAACATGTGTTTGTCACGTGAGCTGAAGGAGATGATGAAGGAGATGGTGTTTAAAGAAGGGCGCGTGACAAACACATGATGGTCAACCGTTAAAAATGGCAGTCAACTGACGAAATATAGTAACAGGTTGTCTTTTGCAAAACAATGCATTATGTAAGGTGGTTTTTTGCAAAAAAAATTTATCTAAGGTGGTTTTTTTAAAAATAGTGTATAGATTAGGTGGTTTTATATAGTTTTTCCTTGTTTTTTTTTTTACTTTTTAAGTCAACTCACATTTAATGTATTAGAAAACTATGTATTTTTATTTCATTTATTTTAATTATTTATAAAATGTTTTCAATTTCATTTATTAAATAAATATTATTTAGTGTATTGGGTATTTTAAAATGGTTTAAAACATAATATACTATTATTAAAATTTGTTTTGTTATTTATACTCTTGCATTGGTTACTTAAATGCAATGATTAATTCTAATATGATTTAGTTTGTGACTATTTTTATGTAAGTCACTTATGTTTTTTATGAGAAAAATTATATTTGTCGTTTAAACTAAAAAATTAATTTTACATAATTCTATGTATTTATATTTGATTTTAATGTGTGTTATTGATAGTAATAATATTTAATACTTTTAGGAACAATCCCCAACAACAGCCTTGTACTTTACTCGTTTTCATTTAAATAGCCTCCAACTTCGTTTATCCTCAACAACAGCCATCAAAGTACCAAAAGTGACATCGAAACAGCCACCTTGCCCCAGCTCCACTAAATGACCGGTTATAACCCATTTCTTACCTTTGACTCTTCCTTATGACTGTTGACCAAAATTTAAAAAAAAAAATTAACTTCCTTCATCCCTTACCTTTCACCATTCACTCTTCTTCCTCCATTTCTTTATCCTCTTCCACTCTCCATACCTTTCTTCAATGCTCATATTCTTCAAATCTTCTGCACTCTTGAACTTTCACCAACATTTACATGCTCTTTCCTACTGTTATCATCATTTTCATCACCATTTCCCTTAATTTTTGAAGGTAACACAGGTGGGTTATCAAGAACAAGTGGTTTCAATTACTTGAGTTCTGGGACTAAATTCTCGGGTTCAATTATCATCATTTTCATCACCATTTCCATTCTTCTGGGACTAAATTCTCGGGTTCAATTACTTGAGTTGAATTTTGATTGTTTCTAGGGTTTTGGGTAGTCTTAGAAATTGAAGAAATTGGAGGGTTTAGTTCTTGTTCAAGATATGGGTCCTCAAAAATTCCATCTTCAAAAACAAGGCAATCTCCTGAAAGGAACGGTGCCAAGCAAGATTCTTAACAAAGTAAACACAATGAGAATAATGAGCAAAATAAAGACACAAGTGTTTATGAGGTATCTTGGATACCTCCCCCTCAAATTGTAGTTTATTAGATTATACTCAATAATACAATGTAATAAACCTCCCCAAGTCTTAAGAACAATCTCTTAAGAACCTCTCAAAAGCTTAAGCAAGAGTAGAACAAGCACAAGTTTTTTTACAATGCTTAAGACCTATCACAATGTGTGTTTTTGGTGTATCTAACTCTATGAGTTATACTCTCTTTTATAGATGAAGAGTATGACTCTTAGAGTCTCACATTAACCACCAATTAAACACAATTAAACATCACAATTAATCTTACTAATAAGTAAGATAATAAACTACATAATAATGCTAGCAATAAACAAGAACTTCAATGCAATAAAGCTAAAAAGAAACTGATCAGAAGAAGACCAAGAGTCCACTGCTGCTGCTCGAATGCCTTGCTCGAACGAGCCCTAAGACAGCTCGGACGAGCACTTGAGACAGTAAGCTACTGCCAGCTCACAGCAGTACTGCTCGAACGAGCTCTCCACCGCTCGGACGAGCACTTCCCAGCTGCACACTAGAACGTTTCTGATCTTCTTGCTCGAACGAGCCACCAAACCGTGCACTAACCTGCTGAATTGATACTTCTTGCTGCTGCATTCAACCCAAGCCATGCTTTGACTCTTTCAAAGCATGGTTTACACATCTAATGAAGCTTTAAACGCCCCACATCGAGCACCTCATGTATAGTCCCGAATCTCAATTCACTTACCTTTGACACATCTTCATTGTAATTATCCAAAGTACAAGATAAAGCATGTTCAATTAAGTGATCAAAATTATCATCAAAATTAGGAATATTGTTACTTGCACTAACAATCTCCCCTTCAAGTGCAATATTCCTACCATCATCAAAAGACACCCTCTTTGACCCAAAAACACTTTTACCAACACTTGTGTGGCCTAGGCTACCACACCCAACTTGTAGTTCATACAAGTTCCTCAAGTTTCTTACTCCCTTCATGAGCACTATGCTCCCCCTAATGACTTTCAAAACCCCTCCTTGTGCTTTGAAAGTGCATCCTTTACTCTCAAGTCTACCCAATGAAATTATATTCCTCTCAAACTTAGGAACATACCTCACATCACCGAGTCTTCTCTTGACCCCTCCGAGAGTTTCAATTATAATTTCTCCAATACCTTCTACTTTCACCTTCTCATCATTTGGTAAAGTAATAAGGCCATAATCCCCCACACTAAGCTTAGTAAATTTTTCCCTATCACAACATATGTGGAATGAGCAACCGGAGTCAATTACCCATTCCTTACTATGAACCTCTCCCCCATCAACTAAGAGAGCCCCATCATAGTCATCATCACTTCCAATGCCTAGAGCCGCGTTCCCGCTAACCTCATCATCATTTTTCATATTCCTTAAGGATTTCATCTTCCTAAGGTCTTCCTTAAATTCTTTACACATCTTTTGAATGTGCCCCTTTTTCCTACAATAGTAACATTCTTTGTCACTATAGTCACCCTTCCCTTGAGACTTTCCCCTACCTTTGTAACCTTGGTCTTTGGTCCTACCCCTTGAAGAACCCTCACCAAACAAGCCATCCCCAACATTCCTTCTTTCTTCCCCATCTCTTCTTACCATGAATCTATCATTCTCTCTCAACGCCGCCAATGCTTGATCAAGAGTAATAGATTCCCTACCTAAGAGCAACGTTTGGACTATGTTTTTATAGTCCTTGGGAAGTGAAGCCAAGAGTAGTAAGGCTTGTTCTTCATCGGTTAACTTTTCATCCGCATTCAACAATTGGCACACCAACTTGTTGAATGTGTTAATGTGGTCTTGCATTGATGTATCCTCATCTTTCATGAGTTGATACAACTCCCACCTCAAACATAGTTTGTTAGTTAGAGATTTAGAAGCATACACCGTTTGTAATTTCTCTAGCAACGCACCGGGATTCGTCTCCTTCAAGTAGTTGTACTTGATTTCGGGTGCAATGGCAAGCCGGATTGTGCTTACCGCCTTCTTGCGAATTTGTGTCCATTTTGCCTCCTCAATGTGAGTTGGCCTCTCTTGCAACAAAGCCTCATCAATGCCTTGTTGCACTAGGCAATCCTCCACGGAGCTTTTCCAAACGGCAAAGTTGATTTTGCCATCAAACAACTGAATTTGGAACTTTCCCCCTTCACTCATTGTGTTTGTTGTTCTTTTAACCTTACTTTCTCACCCCAAATGACCCAAATGATCTTCCCGCTCTGATACCAATTGAAAGGAACGGTGCCAAGCAAGATTCTTAACAAAGTAAACACAATGAGAATAATGAGCAAAATAAAGACACAAGTGTTTATGAGGTATCTTGGATACCTCCCCCTCAAATTGTAGTTTATTAGATTATACTCAACAATACAATGTAATAAACCTCCCCAAGTCTTAAGAACAATCTCTTAAGAACCTCTCAAAAGCTTAAGCAAGAGTAGAACAAGCACAAGTTTTTTTACAATGCTTAAGACCTATCACAATGTGTGTTTTTTGGTGTATCTAACTCTATGAGTTATACTCTCTTTTATAGATGAAGAGTATGACTCTTAGAGTCTCACATTAACCACCAATTAAACACAATTAAACATCACAATTAATCTTACTAATAAGTAAGATAATAAACTACATAATAATGCTAGCAATAAACAAGAACTTCAATGCAATAAAGCTAAAAAGAAACTGATCAGAAGAAGACCAAGAGTCCACTGCTGCTGCTCGAATGCCTTGCTCGAACGAGCCCTAAGACAGCTCGGACGAGCACTTGAGACAGTAAGCTACTGCCAGCTCACAGCAGTACTGCTCGAACGAGCTCTCCACCGCTCGGACGAGCACTTCCCAGCTGCACACTAGAACGTTTCTGATCTTCTTGCTCGAACGAGCCACCAAACCGTGCACTAACCTGCTGAATTGATACTTCTTGCTGCTGCATTCAACCCAAGCCATGCTTTGACTCTTTCAAAGCATGGTTTACACATCTAATGAAGCTTTAAACGCCCCACATCGAGCACCTCATGTATAGTCCCGAATCTCAATTCACTTACCTTTGACACATCTTCATTGTAATTATCCAAAGTACAAGATAAAGCTTGTTCAATTAAGTGATCAAAATTATCATCAAAATTAGGAATATTGTTACTTGCACTAACAATCTCCAATTACTTGTTCTTCTTCTTCATATTCTTCATGATTTAAACTTGAAAACTATTTCTTCTCTATCAACAATCTCTTTCCGTTGATTTAAACTTTGACACGCACCATTGAACCCTAACTTTGCAAGCCTTGAACGTCAAAGAAGTATAACTTGTTTCAATTTCAGAAAATTCACATTCATTTTCAAGTCTAAAACAAAAACCCCAGCTACTTGTCAGCTTCAAAGACACCAAATACCAGCACACACACACATTAATTAAATAATTAAGATAAAAAAGAAAGTAATATCAACTCTCGAATGCACATTGATCAAACCCTAATCAAAAAGCCCCTTTTTATATTAGACAGACCTGTACTAGAAAACTAAATTAAACACTTCAAACTATACTGTTTGACATCAAAAACCTAGATTTGGGGAAGATAAAGAACTAAACTTTTTTGAAGGGTATTTGAAGAAAGGTATGGAGAGTGGAAGAGGATAAAGAAATGGAGGAAGAAGAGTGAATGGTGAAATGTAAGGGATGAAGGAAGTTAATTTTTTTTTTTAATTTTTGGTCAACGGTCATTAGCTTTGGTCAAAGGTAAGAATAGGCTAACAACCGGTCATTTGGGCAACTTGGCTGTTTCGATGTCACTTTTGGTACTTTGATGGCTGTTGTTGAGGATAAACGAAGTTGGAGGCTGTTTAAATGAAAACGAGTAAAGTACAAGGCTGTTGTTGGGGATTGTTCCATACTTTTATAAATTAATGTAATAGGTATTTTTGGTTAGAAAAATTAATATGTTATTTTTTATTTAAAAAATTCATAATTTCGTATTGTACTTAAAGTGAGAACCATTTTCTCATTCATTTAAAATAAAAAAATAAAAGTATAAATATGATTATATTGCGCATAATGCAAAATATGATATAATGTACGTAATGTATGCAATTGTTCATAGTGAAAAAAAATATAAATATAATACAAAAATATGTCAAAAAATTTGATAAAGCCGTACATCGCACATACTCTATCTAGTCACTACTATTTTGAAACACGCGTTAGGGCCGTTTCAGAAATTCCGGTGCCCCGGGGCAAAGACATAAATTGGGGCCCTAATTCACATAGAATATTTTAAAATAAAATAAAAATTAAATAGGCAAAAAAATACATAAACATTGAAATAAAAGCCTAAGCATTGAAAATATTTCTACGAGCCTTTTATAGATGCAAAGTCTTAATAGTTTATACATTACTATGTTAGGAAGGATGTAGCCACCATCCTCATTTACCCTTTTACAAACTTTCACCGCTTGTCGTAAACATTCGACAACATACCCACACCAATTGAATTTTTCAATTAAAGATCTATCCAATATAGCTTTGAATAAAAGTAAAGTCAACTGTTTTGTTGGCAGTAGGATTCAAAAAAAATAGAATATACATACAATAAAAACATTGCCAAAAACATAGAATCACCATCATCAAAATTCAATAACAATCCATTCAGCATTTTTAACGTCTCTTTTAGCAATACTCTAATTATCGGAACACATATTAAAAAAGGGCAAACGAAACACATCATGACAAATACAAGTACGTGTTTGATTGTTGATTGTCATGATGTGTTTGGTTTGCCCCTTTCTAATATATA
This sequence comes from Amaranthus palmeri, assembly GCA_019776075.1. NCBI lineage: Eukaryota > Viridiplantae > Streptophyta > Magnoliopsida > Caryophyllales > Amaranthaceae > Amaranthus > Amaranthus palmeri. The sequence continues at coordinate 54,919 of JAAKBH010001076.1, forward strand.
TGTGTTTCGAGAATTAGTGTTGGGGCTAAAAGTGACAAATACAAGTATGTTAGGAATGTAAAGTCTTTTTCGAGGTACATGATGGTGAAATTTCGTTAAAAATGCTGAATGAAATGTTATTGAATTTCAATGATGATGATTCTTCGTTTTTGACAATGTTTTTATTATATGTATCTTCGATTTTTTGAATCCTATTGCCAACAAAAGAGTTGACTTTACCTTATCCAAAGTTGTGTTGGATAATTCTTTAATTGCAAAATTTAATTGGTGTGGGTATGTTGTCAAATGTTTGTGTCAGGCGGTGAAAGTTTGTAAAAGGGTAAATGAGGATGGTGGCTACATCCTTCGTAGGAAAATTTGAAACATATAAACAAAAAAATAAAAAAAAATCTAAAAACAATCAATTTTTGAAAGTTTTTCCCAAACTAAGCAACTTTTTGACGGAGTTAAGGTCTGGGGTTAGAAAGCTAATGGGTCGTTGTTAATAACAGCGGGCGTTTAGTAAGCATGAAATTTGACTAGTCAGAAATGGCCTGCTGTTATTAACAGCGGCCCATTTGCTTTCTAAATTCAGCAACCTTCTTCCTCCTTTCATTTTCCCCCAATTTCACAAGCCCTATAATCGACATTCAATTCCCTCCATTAAATACCTTCAAATCTCTCAAACATCTCCTTCTTTCAATTGGAGACTTCTTACTTAATTTAGGACAAGCTTGGATTGCAACAGGTATTTATTTTTCGTTTCAATTTTTTATTTTCGACATTTAGGGCAAACGTTAGGAATTTTTTTGGTAAATCTTTTAGGGCAAAATGTTGGTATGATATTGCTAAGGAATAAGTTTCTTTCTTATTACTTGATTTGTTGCAGTTAAGTTTTAGGGAAAAATGTTGGTATGATATTACTTGATATTACTT